>OX393553.1:8963197-9028197 GCA_947650365.1 Chamaelirium japonicum | reverse complement strand
TATATATATATATAGGGAGGGATACTCTTACAAGTGACCGGTTACAAGTATTGCTTACTAATGATCCCAGCCATCAGATCGGATCTGATGGATGGCTGGGATCAACTCTCTCTCTCTCTCTCCCAAGCAAAACCCAGCCCGACCCCCCTCCCCCTACGGCTCCGGCGGCCCCTTCCGACCCAGCCCTTCCCCTCTGGCTCCCTCCTGTAATGACCGAGCTTTGGAAATAAAAAAAAAAAAAACTAAATAAAACTAAACAAAAAAAAAAAAAAAAAAGAGAAAAACCTAAACTAAAACCTAAACCCGACCCACCCCCCAAACCCTGAACCCGACCCGTGACCCCAACCCCCTTCACCAGCCCGTGACCCCATCCCCTCCTTCATCCCTGTCTCTCTCCTCTCTCTCTCTTCCTCTCTTCTCCACCATCAGCAGCCGCCCGAGCCGCCCCTACCCGGCTGCTGCCGCCCCTAGGTTCCCCCCTAGCCCCTAAGCCACCGCCCCTACCGCCGCCCCCTCCGTCCCATCAGGTCGGCCGCCACCGCCCTACCTTGACCTTGAGCCCAGCAGCCACCCGCCGCCTCCCCTTTTTGACTTCACCGCCGGCCGCCGCCCCCTCCATCCCATCATGCCGGCCGCCGCCCGCCTCCCTTGACCATAAGCCGGCCACCTCCCTCCCTATTAAAACCCTTGCCCGACCCCCTTACCCCCTCCGAACCCCCTCCCTCCCTTTCTGATCTCTCTCTCTCTCTCTCTCTCTCTCTCTCTCTCTCTCTCTCTCTCTCCTTCGTAGTGTATGTGTGGTGTGCGGCAGTCGGAGCACAACCGGTCGGAGGAGAGCCGTGCCGGTGCCCGAGAAGGAGCTGTCGGCCGGAGCGGTTGCAATCGACGGTCGCAACCCCAACCGGGTTTGCCTCATCCCTTTTCTTTTTTCTCTTTTGTGTGATCCGACCAACCCGACCCATATAGCCCATGCATGGCTACAGCCGCCGGTCTTGTGGCATGCGATTATGCCAATAGTAAGGCTCGACCTAGTCAAAAGCCACCGTCTCTTGTTGCCTTGTGTGACTCCGGCCACACCCACCCCTGTTCACCTCGTGCCACGGCCACGGCCGCCGGCCCGGTGGCCGGTGATGGTGCGATCGCCGAGACCCCACCCCTGTGGAAATTGCCATGGTTGCAGCCATGATGGCTGGCCAAGTAGCCGACGATAGTACGGTCGGCAAGGCCAACCAAGCCAAACCAAACCCCATCCGACCGGCCGACTAGCTAGGTGTTTCACCGGTTGCAACCCTTACCTTGCACGATCATTGCCGGTTGCTTGACAACCGGTGGACTGGCGGTAGGTAGCCCCGAGATATCACGCCAAGTTGTGGCTTGGCACACCAACCCAGACCTCCCCACAATGTCGATCATGCCCTTTGGGCCACACGCATGGTTAGCGGGCCCGACCTCCCCGGGTCACGCTCGTAGCAAGGTCGTGGATGCCGATGCGGGCCAAAACCACCTCGCATGGCCTTTTGCGCAAGAGACCGACCTCCAACACCTAAGCCCGACCGAGATTGGCCTTTGTCGATTTTGCCACCGACCAACGCGGTTATGACCGTTTGGCCGGATTAGAGCATTTTGACCCTAACGTGGCTTTTGGCGTCGGTAACGCCAACTAACGATGACACAATCTTGGCACCTCGGTTTGCGTGCCAGCAGACCGACATCCGATGATACTATCTTTGACATATCGGTTTGTGTGCCAGTAAACCGGTGTTCGATGACGCTACCTTTGGCGCATCGATTTGCGTGCTAGTAGACCGGCGTCCGATGACGCATAAATTCTCGGCCCGGCCAATCAGACCTAAGCCGGTAATATTTTGAGTAGCACTTAATGACCATAGGCCACTGGTATGTTTGGCAGTTGGTGAGCACGTGGACCGAGTCGAAGGCGGAGCAGAGGGCACTTAGCAGCATCAGCCCGAGCACACTTTTCAGGTGACACTGCACGCTGTTTAGCTAATTAATTGTGCTATTATAGGAATTAAGGGTAGGTGTCCATAACGCTGCATGCGGGTCCCGCCGGACATCGTCGCATGTGATCGAGTGGACCCCGCCTTGCATGCGGAGTCGCGAGTCCGGCGACACATGCTTAATAATATAATTTAATAATAAATTTTCTGATTGCTTGGACACCGTAAGTAGGAATCCCCTTAATATTACGAATTAATGATTAAATAATAATTATCGGGCTCACTCTCCTGGATGGAGTGTAGAGACCCGGGCACACAGGAATACGGGCGAGTGTAAATTTATAATGATGCATGGGTTGTGAGCGCGGTGCGAATCCCGGGGTAAAACATCGAAATCACTTTATTATTATTATAAATTGTGTGATATTCTAACTTGTGAAAGATTCGGACCCCGTGCGCGCAAGGGCCGTGAACCACCCTGCGCGCACAGCCGAAGATTAGTAGGTCAGGGGGTCACGAGCAGGGGTTGTGGTAAAGCCAATAGGTGGTGCCCTCGAAGAGGGATTGGCCTAGCAATCCTATCCCGGGGTAGTTGAAGCCCCCAAGGAAAGCAAGTTGGGCGGTAGAGCTCCACCGTGAAAGACGGGAAACCCCTTATGATCATATGGGTGACTTTGCGCATGGTGTCGGAGTATGCGCGGCGAGAGAGTTGGCCCTCTACATCGAAATAAAAGGCCCTATAGTAATGCCCGACCGGGGGCAGGATGAACAAAATATCCGGGGTTCACATTGTGTGTGTTTAATTTTATTAATTGTAAAACGGTACTCTCGATAACTTAGTGATAGTAGGTATTGTATGCAAATGTAGAAACTACATGGACACTTAGGACGTGATTGAAAACGTAGTTGGACAATTAGGATAATCAGTAAATTGTTGATAAAATGCGGGCGTCATTAATTACCTAGGCAGTTAGCTTGTCACTAGCCATTTATTTGGCTAATCTCCCAAATTCATTTTGGGGGCTACTCATTCCCACGAGTAGGCTCTTCTGCAGGTTCGGAGACTCAGGGTTAGCCGCAGCACGAGGCCAGCGACGAAGTTAGGACGGTGGCAGGGTTTAGATTTCAGTATGTAGTGTAGCAGTACTGTTTCTTTATGGCATTGTAAACGAACTAAGTTTGGCTTAGTGTATGTCATTAATGGCAATGATACAGCTGTGTTCTTTTTGGGTAGGCCTCTCCTCAAGGCCCCAAGCCTATGGTAGCTCATTATGAAAAATATAATATATAAAATGACCTAATTGACGAGCCTCATAGATAGGACCTTTAAACCAGTGCTCGTGTGCTAGAGAGTGGGCGAGGCTATTCGGCTCGCCGTCAGAGGTTTGAGCCTCGTGCTCCCTTAAGAGGGACTTCTGTCAGCATGTGGGGCACCAGTAGGCCGCGCATGCTGAGAGAATAGCCCGGTTCAAGGTCGATTGTGATCATCTCTCTGTCGATAAAATTTTATTTCTAAATTTTTTTTTGAAAATGAAAATATTTTTGCAAGTGTTAAAATATTCCTTGAGAGAGTGGAAGCCCCGTGAGAAACCCTAATTGGAGTATACAGTTGACCAAACCCTAAATCCCTTGGTTTTTTCTCAATTCACACCCCAGTAGTCGGTTCCGGATTTCTGGGGCGTGACAGCTGGTATCAGAGCCTAGGGATATGTTCCTAGGAGTAGTCTCTAGTTAGGTCTAGGGTCTTAATAAGTGGTTAGTGTTAGACTGATCTGTTCTCTTTTCAGATGGCGGGTACTAGGAGTGGTAATGGTGGTAACAACGGAGCAGGATCGTCCGCTGGGCCAGACAGCGCGGCGATGATGATGGAGATGCTCCAGGGGATGGCTGCCATGGTCCAGCAGCAGCAGGCTGCTGTTGCCCAGCAGCAGACAGCTGCTCAGCAGCAAGCCGAGCTAGCTCAGACTGCCCTTGCCCAGGCCCAGGCTCTTCAGCAGGCCGAGGGCGAGCGACAGGGGAAGTTGTTGAAAGACTTCAAGGCGATGGGACCACCGAGCTTCAGGGGTGAGCCAGACCCCTTGGAGGCCGATCGATGGTTCCAGCAGACGGAGAAGATACTGAACGCGTTGGGCATCACCGGCGACAAGAGAGTCACCTTCGCCTCATACCAATTCGAGGCTGAGGCAGACTTCTGGTGGCAAACGGTTCAGCGCACCCGAGTAGCAGATCGAGGAGCAATCACTTGGCCAGAGTTCGAGGAGATCTTTCGGAAGAAGTTCTTTCCGGTCACCGTGCAGAACCGGATGGAGATGGAGTTTCTGGCGCTTTACCAGGGGTCTCGTACTGTGTCCCAGTATGAGGCCAAATTCTCGGAGCTTGCGAGGTATGCTCCTCACCAGGTGGCGACCGATGGCAGGAGGGCTATGCGCTTTGAGCATGGCTTGAACCCGGCGATCAGAGGTAGGGTTGCTGCCTTCCTGGGGCAATCCTATGAGGAGTTGGTCAACCGGTCCCTGGCGGTGGAGCAGGAGCTGAAGGAGTCCCGTGCTATCTTGGAGAAGCGGGGAAATGGCAGTCGCCATGGCCCACCGGCTCAGAAGAGGTTCAGGCCCATGGAGGTTCGACCCCCACCTCGCCAGCCTCAGCATTTCCATGGTCCTCCAGTTCCTGGACCCCTGAGGCGTGGCTGTTTCCAGTGCGGCTCGCTTGAGCATATGAAGTGGAGCTGCCCACAGCTCCGTCGGCAGCCGCTTCTACCAGCTCCACTTCTCAGGCCTGCACTGCCGGCACCACCTGTGCAGCAGCAGAGGCCCCCGCAGAGAGTTCAGCAGCAGCGTCCTCCCCAGCCACAGCAGCAGCGGCCTCTCCCCCGTCAGGGAGGAGGAGGCAACCAGGCCCAGGGCAGGGCATACTTGTTGGTCGGTCAAGATCCAGAGGCTTCTGGGGGAGCGATCGAAGGTAACCCTGAACTTCGTAGTTCAATTCTTAGTCATAGCTGCCTTACTGCTTTTGATTATTTGAGGCTTGTTAGGATTAGTCATAGCTAGCTTAGCCCCTTACGTTCTTTCGGTATTGTTAGGCACCATTCCCGTCTTCTCGACCTTGGCCCACGTTCTTTTCGACAGTGGGTCCACGCACTCCTATATTGTCCCTAGTTTTGTCAAAACTTTGGGACTGGAGTCGGTTCCATTGGGTCACACCCTGTCGGTGTTTTCACCGCTCGGGATGAGTATCGATGTGGACCGGGTCTGCCGAGACTGCATTATTCTTGTTGGAGACAGGGAGCTCTCGGCAAACCTTATTATCTTAGACTTGGGAGGAGTGGACGTATTGCTCGGGATGGACTGGATGTCGGCTTACCACGTCACCATCGATTGCTTCTCGAGGAAGGTCACTTTCTCACCTCCGGGGAGCGAGGTCTTCTACTTTATGGGAGACAAGCAAAAGGTTCTGTGCCCGGTACCGCTACAGCAGGTCTCCCTCAGCCTACTGGCACAGCTACCGAGCAGGGATCGAGATGGGAACCCAGCAGTACTCCCGTCGATGGTTCGTGAGTTCCCAGACGTCTTTCCAGATGAGCTCCCAGGCTTACCTCCACCTCGGGAGGTCGAGTTTGCTATAGATCTAGTACCTGGAGCAGCACCGGTCTCGATTGCTCCGTATCGGATGGCTCCTGCTGAGTTGAAGGAGTTGAAGACTCAGTTGGAGGAGTCGCTTGACCGAGGTTTCATTCGTCCTAGCACATCCCCTTGGGGAGCCCCGGTCCTCTTTGCTCAGAAGAAGGATAGGACGAAAAGGCTTTGCGTTGATTATCGCAAGCTGAATAGCCTCACGATAAAGAACAAGTACCCGTTGCCGCGGATAGAGGATCTGTTTGATCAGCTAAAGGGTGCTTGTTGCTTCTCGAAGATTGATCTGAGGACTGGATACCACCAGCTGGCTGTGAGGGCAGAGGACATTCCGAAGACAGCGTTCCGGACACGATACGAGCACTATGAGTTCTTAGTCATGCCCTTCGGTCTAACGAACGCTCCTGCAGCATTTATGGATCTGATGAACCGCGTCTTCAGTATGTTCCTGGACAGATTTGTGGTAGTATTTGTGGACGATGTCCTCATTTACTCCAAGACGGAGGATGATCATCGGGAGCACCTGAGCGCAGTATTACAGACCCTCAGAGATCACCAACTGTATGCCAAGCTCAGTAAGTGTGAGTTCTGGATGCAGGAGGTGAAGTTCCTCGTACACGTTGTCTCGAAGGAAGGTATCTCGGTGGATCCAGCGAAGATAGAGGCCGTTATGGACTGGGAGCAGCCAAGGAATGTCTTTGAGATCAGGAGTTTCTTGGGGCTAGCAGGCTACTATCGACGCTTCGTGGAGGGATTCTCGCGTCTGGCTGCACCTCTCACCCGTCTGACTAAGAAGGGTGTCAAATTCGAGTGGTCGGAAGATTGTGAGAAGTCCTTCCGAGAGTTGAAGCGGCGTCTCACTTCGGCCCCAGTGCTAACGATTCCAGCTAGCGGCAAGGGTTATGTGGTCTTCACCGACGCCTCACTGATGGGGCTTGGAGCAGTTCTGATGCAAGACGGCAGAGTGGTCGCATACGCCTCAAGACAGCTGAAGACTCACGAGAAGAATTATCCCACCCATGATCTGGAGTTGGCAGCAGTGGTCTTCGCCCTGAAAATCTGGAGGCATTACTTGTACGGTGAGGAGTTTGAGATGTATTGCGATCACAAGAGCCTGCGGTACATCGCAAGTCAGAAGGATCTGAACATGCGGCAGAGGAGGTGGATCGAAGTCCTGAAGGACTTTAACTATTCGCTCTTTTACCATCCTGGTAAAGCAAATGTTGTTGCTGATGCCCTGAGCCGGAAGTCCCGTAGCCAACTTGCCAGACTGGTGACAGATCGACATGACTTTTTGGCTACGATAGAGGGCTTTAATTTGTGGGTTCGGTGGGAGCCTTCTCGTACCATGTTGCGCACCATACGAGTACAGCCTAGCCTACTCCAGAAAGTGATTGCAGCACAGAGGTTGGAATTAGAGCTGGAGGAGATGAGGGCACGGTGCGATAGTGGGGAGTCTGTTCCAGACTGGTCAGTTGATGCTGATGGAGGTCTGAGGTTCCAGAGGAGGTTATGCCTTCCCACTGATAAGGAGGTTCGAGAGGAGGTGCTATCAGAGGCGCATCGATCTAGATTCTCGGTGCACCCCGGCAGCACCAAGATGTACCACGACCTGCGGAGGCAGTTCTGGTGGAAGGGCATGAAGCGGGATGTAGCCGCCTTCGTGTCCAGATGTTTGACTTGTCAGCAAGTCAAGGCTGAGCACCAGAGATCGGCTGGATTGCTGCAGCCACTCCCAGTAGCTGAGTGGAAATGGGAGCACATTACGATGGACTTTGTTTCGGGATTGCCTTTGACCCGGAACAGGCATGACTCAGTTTGGGTGGTCGTGGACAGACTGACGAAGTCAGCGCACTTTCTTCCCGTGCGGACGACGATGACGTCCATCGACAGGGCAAAGTTGTACGTGAGGGAGATTGTTAGACTGCAAGGAGTTCCAGTTTCCATCATCTCAGATCGGGATCCTCGGTTCGTTTCTCACTTTTGGGAAAGCCTACAGACAGCCTTGGGGACTGAGCTCAGTTTTAGCACAGCTTTCCACCCTCAGACAGATGGCCAGTCCGAGAGGACGATTCAGATTCTGGAGGATATGTTGCGAGCATGTTCTATGGATTTTGGAGGCAGTTGGGAGGAGCATCTACCACTTGTGGAGTTCGCCTACAACAATAGCCACCAAGCTAGCATCGGCATGGCCCCCTATGAGGCCTTGTACGGGAGGCCGTGTCGGTCACCTCTTTGTTGGGCAGAGGTAGGAGAGCGGAGCCTTTTGGGACCAGAGCTCGTGCAGGAGACGACGGAGAAGATTCAGCTGATCAGGGAGCGACTTCGAGCAGCGCAGAGTCGACAGAAGAGCTATGCTGATGTGCGTCGACGCCCGCTCGAGTTCACCGTAGGAGACCATGTCTTCTTGAAGGTTTCCCCTCGTCGAGGCATCACGAGGTTTGGGAAGAAAGGAAAGTTGGCTCCGAGATTCATCGGCCCCTTTGAGATCTTGGAGAGAGTTGGTGAGGTAGCATATCGGCTGGCGCTGCCTCCACAGCTCTCGAGCGTCCACGGTGTCTTCCACGTGTCGATGCTTCGGAGGTACGAGCCGGACCCGTCCCATGTACTGGATTGGCAGGACCTGGCAATCAGTTCAGATGCGTCCTACGAGGAGCAACCGATCAGGATTCTAGCTAATGAGGATCGAGTGCTTCGCACAAAAACCATTCCCATGGTGAAAGTGCAGTGGCAGCACTGCAGAGAAGAGGAAGCTACTTGGGAGCTTGAGTCCACGATGCGATCCCTGTACCCATATTTGTTTGATGACTAGTGTTATTTAATTTTCGGGACGAAAATTCTATTAAGGTGGGTAGGATGTAATGACCGAGCTTTGGAAATAAAAAAAAAAAAAACTAAATAAAACTAAACAAAAAAAAAAAAAAAAAAAAGAGAAAAACCTAAACTAAAACCTAAACCCGACCCACCCCCCAAACCCTGAACCCGACCCGTGACCCCAACCCCCTTCACCAGCCCGTGACCCCATCCCCTCCTTCATCCCTGTCTCTCTCTCCTCTCTCTCTCTTCCTCTCTTATCCCCCATCAGCAGCCGCCCGAGCCGCCCCTACCCGGCTGCTGCCGCCCCTAGGTTCCCCCCTAGCCCCTAAGCCACCGCCCCTACCGCCGCCCCCTCCGTCCCATCAGGTCGGCCGCCGCCGCCCTACCTTGACCTTGAGCCCAGCAGCCACCCGCCGCCTCCCCTTTTTGACTTCACCGCCGGCCGCCGCCCCCTCCATCCCATCATGCCGGCCGCCGCCCGCCTCCCTTGACCATAAGCCGGCCACCTCCCTCCCTATTAAAACCCTTGCCCGACCCCCTTACCCCCTCCGAACCCCCTCCCTCCCTTTCTGATCTCTCTCTCTCTCTCTCTCTCTCTCTCTCTCTCTCTCTCTCTCTCTCTCTCTCTCTCCTTCGTAGTGTATGTGTGGTGTGCGGCAGTCGGAGCACAACCGGTCGGAGGAGAGCCGTGCCGGTGCCCGAGAAGGAGCTGTCGGCCGGAGCGGTTGCAATCGACGGTCCCAACCCTAACCGGGTTTGCCTCATCCCTTTTCTTTTTTCTCTTTTGTGTGATCCGACCAACCCGACCCATATAGCCCATGCATGGCTACAGCCGCCGGTCTTGTGGCATGCGATTATGCCAATAGTAAGGCTCGACCTAGTCAAAAGCCACCGTCTCTTGTTGCCCTGTGTGACTCCGGCCACACCCACCCCTGTTCACCTCGTGCCACGGCCACGGCCGCCGGCCCGGTGGCCGGCGATGGTGCGATCGCCGAGACCCCACCCCTGTGGAAATTGCCATGGTTGCAGCCATGATGGCTGGCCAAGTAGCCGACGATAGTACGGTCGGCAAGGCCAACCAAGCCAAACCAAACCCCATCCGACCGGCCGACTAGCTAGGTGTTTCACCGGTTGCAACCCTTACCTTGCACGATCATTGCCGGTTGCTTGACAACCGGTGGACTGGCGGTAGGTAGCCCCGAGATATCACGCCAAGTTGTGGCTTGGCACACCAACCCAGACCTCCCCACAATGTCGATCATGCCCTTTGGGCCACACGCATGGTTAGCGGGCCCGACCTCCCCGGGTCACGCTCGTAGCAAGGTCGTGGATGCCGATGCGGGCCAAAACCACCTCGCATGGCCTTTTGCGCAAGAGACCGACCTCCAACACCTAAGCCCGACCGAGATCGGCCTTTGCCGATTTTGCCACCGACCAACGCGGTTATGACCGTTTGGCCGGATTAGAGCATTTGGACCCTAACGTGGCTTTTGGCGTCGGTAACGCCAACTAACGATGATACAATCTTGGCACCTCGGTTTGCGTGCCAGCAGACCGACATCCGATGATACTATCTTTGATACATCGGTTTGCGTGCCAGTAAACCGGTGTTCGATGACGCTGCCTTTGGTGCATCGATTTGCGTGCTAGTAGACCGGCGTCCGATGACGCATAAATTCTCGGCCCGGCCAATCAGACCTAAGCCGGTAATATTTTGAGTAGCACTTAATGACCATAGGCCACTGGTATGTTTGGCAGTTGGTGAGCACGTGGACCGAGTCGAAGGCGGAGCAGAGGGCACTTAGCAGCATCAGCCCGAGCACACTTTTCAGGTGACACTGCACGTTGTTTAGCTAATTAATTGTGCTATTATAGGAATTAAGGGTAGGTGTCCATAACGCTGCATGCGGGTCCCGCCGGACATCGTCGCATGTGATCGAGTGGACCCCGCCTTGCATGCGGAGTCGCGAGTCCGGCGACACATGCTTAATAATATAATTTAATAATAAATTTTCTGATTGCTTGGACACCGTAAGTAGGAATCCCCTTAATATTACGAATTAATGATTAAATAATAATAATCGGGCTCACTCTTCTGGATGGAGTGTAGAGACCCGGGCACACGGGAATACGGGCGAGTGTAAATTTATAATGATGCATGGGTTGTGAGCGCGGTGCGAATCCCGGGGTAAAACATCGAAATCACTTTATTATTATTATAAATTGTGTGATATTCTAACTTGTGAAAGATTCGGACCCCGTGCGCGCAAGGGCCGTGAACCACCCTGCGCGCACAGCCGAAGATTAGTAGGTCAGGGGGTCACGAGCAGGGGTTGTGGTAAAGCCAATAGGTGGTGCCCTCGAAGAGGGATTGGCCTAGCAATCCTATCCCGGGGTAGTTGAAGCCCCCAAGGAAAGCAAGTTGGGCGGTAGAGCTCCACCGTGAAAGACGGGAAACCCCTTATGATCATATGGGTGACTTTGCGCATGGTGTCGGAGTATGCGCGGCGAGAGAGTTGGCCCTCTATATCGAAATAAAAGGCCCTATAGTAATGCCCGACCGGGGGCAGGATGAACAAAATATCCGGGGTTCACATTGTGTGTGTTTAATTTTATTAATTGTAAAACGATACTCTCGATAACTTAGTGATAGTAGGTATTGTATGCAAATGTAGAAACTACATGGACACTTAGGACGTGATTGAAAACGTAGTTGGACAATTAGGATAATCAGTAAATTGTTGATAAAATGCGGGCGTCATTAATTACCTAGGCAGTTAGCTTGTCACTAGCCATTTATTTGGCTAATCTCCCAAATTCATTTTGGGGGCTACTCATTCCCACGAGTAGGCTCTTCTGCAGGTTCGAAGACTCAGGGTTAGCCGCAGCACGAGGCCAGCAGCGAAGTTAGGACGGTGGCAGGGTTTAGATTTCAGTATGTAGTGTAACAGTACTGTTTCTTTATGGCATTGTAAACGAACTAAGTTTGGCTTAGTGTATGTCATTAATGGCAATGATACAGCTGTGTTCTTTTTGGGTAGGCCTCTCCTCAAGGCCCCAAGCCTAGGGTAGCTCATTATGAAAAATATAATATATAAAATGACCTAATTGACTAGCCTCATAGATAGGACCTTTAAACCAGTGCTCGTGTGCTAGAGAGTGGGCGAGGCTATTCGGCTCGCCGTCAGAGGTTTGAGCCTCGTGCTCCCTTAAGAGGGACTTCTGTCAGCATGTGGGGCACCAGTAGGCCGCGCATGCTGAGAGAATAGCCCGGTTCAAGGTCGATTGTGATCATCTCTTTGTCGATAAAATTTAATTTCTAAATTTTTTTTGAAAATGAAAATATTTTTGCAAGTGTTAAAATATTCCTTGAGAGAGTGGAAGCCCCGTGAGAAACCCTAATTGGAGTATACAGTTGACCAAACCCTAAATCCCTTGGTTTTTTCTCAATTCACACCCCAGTAGTCGGTTCCGGATTTCTGGGGCGTGACACCTCCCGTCTGTCGAGCTCCGGCCCCGACCCCCCCGCCGGCTCCCTCCCGTCCGTCGAGCTCCGGCCCCGACCCCATCGAGCTCCGGCCCCCTACCGTCCGGCGCAGCACCCCGACCCCGACCCCGACCCCGATCCCCCGCCGGCGCAGCACCACCCCGACCCCGATCCGCTGCCGGCGCAGCACCCCGACCCCGATCCGTCACCGGCGCAGCACCCCGACCCCCTACCGGCGCTGAAATCAGACCCCCCCCCCCCCCCCCCGTCGGTGTCGGGTTGCGATCGGGCTGCCGGAGGGGTTCGAGCTGCCGGAGGGGGGGTCGGGGGGCTGCCGGAGCCGGAGCCGGAGGGGAAGGGGAAGGGGTCGGGGTCGGTGGGGATGGGGGTCGGGGGTGCTGCAGTTGTGTGTGTGTGTGTGTGTGTGTGTGTGTGTGTGTGTGTAAGAGAGAGAGAGAGAGAGAGAGAGAGAGAGAGAGAGAGAGAGAGGGAGAAAGGGGGAAAGGTTTAATCGGATCCATCCGTTTCGGAACGGACGATCCGGATCATTAGTAAGAGTTCACTTGTAAGAACTCATGAGTAAGAGTATCCCTCCCCATATAGGGGAGGGATACTCTTACAAGTGACCGGTTACAAGTATTGCTTACTAATGATCCCAGCCATCAGATCGGATCTGATAGATGGCTGGGATCAACTCTCTTTCTCTCTCTCTCTCTCCTAAGCAAAATCCAGCTCGACCCCCCTCCCCATATGGCTCCGGCGGCCCCTTCCGACCCAGCCCTTTCCCTCTGGCTCCCTCCCGTCCGTCGAGCTCCGGCCCCGACCCCGTCGAGCTCCGGCCCCCTACCGTTCGGCGCAGCACCCCGACCCCGACCCCGATCCCCCGCCGGCGCAGCACCACCCCGACCCCGATCCGCTACTGGCGCAGCACCCCGACCCCGATCCGTCGTCGGCGCAGCACCCCGACCCCCTGCCGGTGCTGAAATCAGACCCCCCCGTCGGTGTCGGGCTGCGATCGGGCTGCCGGAGGGGTTTGGGCTGCCGGAGGGGGGGTCGGGGGGCTGCCGGAGCCGGAGGGGAAGGGGAAGGGGTCGGGGTCGGTGGGGATGGGGGTCGGGGGTGCTCCAGTTGTGTGTGTGTGTGTGTGTGTGTGTGAGAGAGAGAGAGAGAGAGAGAGAGAGAGGGAGAAAGGGGGAAAGGTTTAATCGGATCCATCCATTTCGGAACGGACGATCCGGATCATTAGTAAGAGTTCACTTGTAAGAACTCATGAGTAAGAGTATCCCTCCCCATATATATATATGTATATATATATATATATATATATATATATATATATATATATATATATATATATATATATATATATATATATATATATATCTAAAGGATAAGGGGTTTTTTGTAAAAAAAATATATTATTTAATTCTTTTGGACTCTCTGAAGGAACTCTGTTGAATGTGGAGCCGTTGGGAGGTCACGAGCACACGTGTGACCTATGTGGCATGCCACGTAGGTCTTCAGAGTTCTCTTCGAAGCCGGTTGGAGCGGCGTCGATAGATCGGAGTGCCACGTCGTCCTTTGGAGATCCTTTCCGAGGTCGTTGGAGATGCTCTAAGAGAACAGAGAGGTCGACGTAGTGCCGATGTGGGGAGCATCCGCGGGCAATTGGTGCATCGGCCATCGCACCAAGCACTGATCGATGGCCCACAGGGGCATTACATCCGTGAGTATGCTCTCTGTGCGTTCATCTAACATTTTCCGTTTTTCAATGAACGAGAGATCTATTGGTCGCACTGAGATTCGTTGCACGTCGGCAGCACAGGCATAGAGATGGAAAAGGGGAGGTTTTTTCAAAAATAGCCCACTTTTCTCACAAATTGTTGGGAATCGCTTTTGTATTACTTTTCTAGAGTAGTGATACATTGCGGCCGGTAAGACTTAACGTGTGGTACCCCTTCTGGGATATTTTGAATTTTTTTTTTGGGGATTGATCATCCACCCTTGGATAGCACACAAAAAATTTCAGTCCGATCCAAGTCCTATAAGCCGTCCAAATGTGTTGATCAAAATGACGACAAAAATGAACGATCGATAAAAGTCGATCACATTTGGACGGCCTACAGGGCTTGGATCGGGCTGAAATTTTTTTTGTGTGCTATCCAAGGGTGGGTGATCAATCCCAAAAAAAAAAAATTTCAAAATACCCTAAAAGGGGGTGGCCGCATGTTAAGCCGCACGTTACCCGAATGCAATGTATCACTACTCTACTTTTCTAACCCTTAACATGTGCTAAATGTCGTATCCGAAAAGTTGTTACATTTTGTGACCATTTTATCCTTAAAGACAAACAACATAGATAAAAGTAAAAAAAAAAGTATGTTTATCTTTTCCTTTGAAATTTTATCTCGCTTCAACCGTCTCTCGTCGCCAGAGATCGTTAGGATGATATCATTTTTTGCCCCCGCTGCTTTTACATAACGTGAAGTACCAGCGCACATTCGACATGGCACAACGATGGCACGTTCGGCATGGCACGACGATGGCAGGTGGTGGTAGCATCCCCATAGGGTTAATCACATAGTCCAATCGTAGCCATTGAAATGTACCAACACACATAATGCACCGACGCATCAGTGAAATGCACCGACGCGCGCGCATAACGAGCCGACGCATTAGTGAAATGCCCCGGCGTACATACACATCAGTGAAATACTCTAGGAGTATTTCACTGATGCACTGATGAATTCTACTGCGACAACGCAGTGGAATGCGCTAGCGCATTCTACGGTGGACCGCTGTGAAATGGAATATGGAAATGAGCGCCAGAGGCAAGTTCGGCATGGCCGACGCCCCATCGGCCACCACCCTCGCTGCCCCATCAGCCACCATGGGTGGTTGCCAATGGGACGGCGACGGTGGGCAACCGGTGGTCGGTGGGGGTGGTGACCAATGACGATGGCGGCGGGTAGTGGCCAGCGGGGTGACGTCGTCGACAGGAGGTGCCTACCAGTGGTCGATGGAAACGAGCAGGCGACGATGGCCGGTGGTGGGCTGTAGTCGGTCGTGGTACTGGTATCCACCTAGGATTCATCCCATGGTCCAATCATGGCCATTGAAATGGGATGCACCACATGTCTCTCCCCAAAGCGACAACGATCGAAAGGAGAGACAGATCATAAGTGGAGCGGAGTCAAAGCCCTTTGAAATTGGGAGTGACGCCCTTTACAAGTCTCGGGGTTTTTTTTAGTCCGAAACAAAAAAGTGGTCAGAAAAGTAATGCAAAAAGCAACAGTGTCTATTCCTAACAATACAACAGTTGGCGGCCATTATGGGAAAAACCTTTAGAAAAGGGTGGGTTGAGATTAAATTTGGTAATTTTATTTGTAATCCAAAACTACTTCACATATTAATAACCTCCCCTTTTCCGCCTACTCGAAATCATTCCGATGACAAGTATATCCATTCTCATACCCCATATCTTAATCCCTTACCCCGCTATGTCTACCCCATCTCTAATCCTATCTCGTAGCCCCTTACCTCACAGCATCCTTCCGTCCGACGCACGAACCCGCAAGGATTCCCAAGCAGTGGAGAAGATGGCCAGATGAGGGAGGAGGTGAGAGGATATGGGGAAGCAGACTCCGTCTCTGGCGAGCATCCTCCTATCTGGCGTACAAACTGGCAAACATACCCGGGTTTTGTCTCCGACGACTCTATGGTGGGTTAGGGCTTCGGTGGCGGTGGGGAAGATGGATGAGGGAGGAGGTGGCTTCGATGACGGGCTCAACGAGTGCAGGCGGCGACTCCGGCTCGGTGGTAATGGGGAAGGAGGGGGGAAGTGGTAATGGCTCTGAAGATATCGTTTCCAATGGCATGGAAGGGGAGGAAGGAAGGAAGTGGGGGTAGTTTGGGGTTTCGGTTAAAAAGATGAGGGGATATGATTAGGGTATGAGGTCAACACCAATTTTTGGGAGGAAACATGATATGTGAAATAGTTTTGGAGCATGAATAAAATTTTTCTTAAATTTGTTTTTTAATGCCAGAAAAGATGAGGCTTACTAGCCTATGGGACGAAGAGCCGCAAAATCATCTTATCTCTATTTCTGTCAATGTTTTCAAAATCGGACTGGACAACGATACAAAATGGTACCTGATTTGATTCAAATCAACGATTAAACTAGATAAATTTAGGACGAATGGCACACATTTTTTTTAAAAAAAATAATAAAACTAAATAAATTCGGTGAAAAACGAACAAGATTTGGGTATTTTGTCTGTATAGGAACCGAACGCCAACAATGTTAGCGCCCAACTCCAAACGCCAACATTGTTTGTGTTTGATGCATCAACATATTTTTCATGCCCATTTTATCTTTTTGTTAGTTTCTTCATTTTTATTTTGACTGTTTTACCCTCTTGCTTTATTGTTTTTGTTCTTTTGTGTTTTTGTATTTTTTTACAAAACGGTCCTTGTTTATTTGCCAACACTATTGGCGAATGTTGGTGCGAGTTTCGAGTTCACGGTTTATTGGCAATTATTTTTTTGAGTCTTTTTCTTTCTTTTTTTTGAGAAATCTTTCTCAGATAATAAGGGGGGGTTCGACCTAGACCCCCACTAGTTTATTGATAAGAATAAAAAAAGGAGGTTACAAGTGCTCAAGTGTCGCCGTTACAAAGATCAAGGAGAAAACTCTGAACCCCCGCCGTAGCGCCAAATGCCCAAAGGTGGATGGCACACTTGATCTGGAAAATGACATCTTCCGCCGAGGAGCTCTTACCATGAAATGTTCTCTTGTTCAGCTCAAGCTAGATCGCTCAAGAGATACCAATTGCCAGCATATCCCAGCCTCGCCGATCCGGCCCCCGAAAATTCCTACGTCTCCACTTCCCCCATAGAAGCCCGACGATTGCCCGAGATGACTGTCTGTTCAATCACCGGAGGAAGTGGGCCCACACCAGTTTGGAAAACTCATAGCCCATCAACAAGTGGTTCGTGGTCTCATCCCCCATCCCGCAAAAACTACAGGACGGGTCAGTCACCCCTGGTTGATTTCTCCACAAAAGGTTAACCTTCATGAGAATCCTATTTTTGACTCATTTCATTAGGTATGGACTGGGCAAACAATACCAAAACTAAATAGTTACATATAACATAAGAAAAATAAAACCGCATAAACAAAAGTTTTAAATTCTAAAATTCAGATTCTGTGGATAGGTGTGCGTGGTTGGTTGGTTGGATGTATAAGTGCGTCAGTGGGTGTGTGGATGGTTGAGTGGGTGTGCGTGGGTTTGCATAGGAGGATGGGTGGGTGAGTGTGTGTGGGTTTGTATGGGTGGGTGGAGGTATATGTATGGATGGGTGTGGGTGGATGGGTGTACGTGGGTGGGTATTTGTGGTGGGTATGTGTGTATGGGTGGGTGGGTAAGTGGGTTGATGGGTGGGGGTGTATGGGTGAGTGCGTGGGTGTACGTGTGGGTAAGATTGTACGGGTGCGTGGGTAGATATGCATGGTTGGGTGGGTGGGTGTATATGTTTGTGGGTGTATGGGTAAATTGGTGGGAGTACGTGTGTTGGGGGTGGTATAGTGTATGTGGATGGGTGTGTATGTATGTATATATGGGTGGTTAGGTAGGTGGGTTTGTGGGTGGGTGGGTATATATGGGTGAATAGGTGGGTTTGCATGGGTCGGTGAGAGTGTGTGTGTGTGTGTGTGTGGGGGGGGGGGGGGGGGGGGGCGAGGGGGGGAGATAAGTGTGTGGGTATGTGTACGAGGGTGGGTAGGTATGTGTGTGTGTGTGTGTGGAGGTGTGTGTGTGTGCGTGAGCGCGCGTGGGTATATGTGTGTGTGTATAGATGGGGTATGTATGTATTGGAGCGGCGAGGGTGGATGTTTGGGTGGGAGTGCATGGTTGGGTGGGAATATATGTATGTGTTAGATTGATATGTGTGGGTGGTTTATAGGTGGGTGAGTATATATGTGTGTGTGGAGAGGGGTGTGCGTATATGGGTAGGTGGGTGGATATGCGATGGCGTGTGGGCAGGTAGGTGTGTATGGATGGTGGGTAGGTATATATATGGGGGGGGGGGGGGGGGTATGCGTATGTGTGTGTGTGGGGGGGGGGGGTATGCGTATGTGTGTGTGTGGGGGGGGGGGGGGAGGGCGGGAGGAGATTATGTGTTTGTGTGCGGGTATGTATGGGCGTGCGTGAGTGTGTGGGTTGGAATGGGGTGTGGGTGGGTGGGTGCGCCTTTATGGTTGGGTAGATGCGTGTGCATGGTTAGTTGGGTGGGTGCATATATGTTTGGATAGGTGATTGTGCGTGGGTGGATGGGTGTGTGTACGTGGGTAGGTATTTGTGGGATGATAGGGGTATGTGTATGTGGGTGCATGGGTTTGGGGTAGGTGTATATGGGTGATTGGGTGGGTGTGTGCATATGACGTAGGTGGGTGGGAGGGTGTGCGCAGATGGTTGGCTTCGTACGTGGTTAGGTGTACGTGTGTGGACCCTCGCACTCCCACCCACCAACCAATACACGCACACCCATCCCCACATACACACACACGCACACCCACCCACTCACCCACATACCCACCCATACTTACCCATCCACCCAAATATATTTACCCACCCACCCAAACCTCCCCGCCCCTCTCTCACATATTTATCATACCTATCCACCTACACTCACCGAGCCAAGTACACACACCCACCTGCCCACCTCGAGCTAACCCACCCATCCACACACACACACCCACACACCCACCTACACATACACACTCGCCCACTCACACACATATACCCATCCACTTACACACACATACCCACCCACGCACACACATACCCACCCGCCTACACTTACCGACCCAAGCATGCACACCCATCTAGCCTCCCACACAAAACAACTCACACACACACACACACACACACACACACCAACCTACCTTCCCACACAAACCCACCTACCCACCCACACATCTTCACATACCCACCCACCCACTTATGCACATCCTACCCACCCATCCACACACACATATACCCATCAAGCCAGACACAAACCCACCAACTCACCCACATATACATAACTACCCACCCACTCACCTATACACACATACCAACACACCCACTCCCCTACACATAACCACTCCACACACACACATACATACCCACACACATTCTATGTATGGATAGGTGGGTGGGTATGTGTGTGTGTGTAGGTGGGTGAGTATGTGTATGTATAGGTGGGTGTGCGAGAGTGAGCGTTGGTGAGTGCGTGTGCGAAGGTGCAGGGTATATGTGTGTGAGTGGGTGGGTTGGGGTGTTCATGGGTGATTGGGTATGTGTGAATGGGTGGGTGGGAGGATGTGTGTATGTGTGCTCGCACGTGGGTTAGTAAGAACGCGAGGGTGAGTGTGCATGGGTGGGTTGGTGTGTGAGGGTGGGTAGTGGGTATGTGTGTGGGTGTGGGTGGGTGGGTTTGTGTGTGGGTGGTGGGTTTGTGCGTGAGTAGATGTGTGTGGATGGATGGGTTGGTGGATACATGGTTGTTAGTATCATACGATACGTGATACATATCGTACGATACGTTTCGATACAACATTAAAACGATACGGATTGGAAGTATGTATCGCAAATTCATTGTATCGTATGATACATATAGCCGTATCATACGATGCAGTATGTATCCTACAATACGTCCGATACATACGATACAGTGTCAATCGGGATTTAAAACTGTTTTTTTTTTTTGACCGGTTGAACCAACAGGTTTTGATCTGGATTTAAACGTTTTTTTTTTTGGACCGGTTGAACCAAACATGGTTCAGTCGCTGATTATAAATCGCAGAGGGTTTGGGGTCTCGGTATTTTTTATCGGGGAGTTCTGGGGTTTCGATGGGCAACGGCACGGGAGGAACACAGGAGGGTTCCTCCCCTGTTTTAGCGCATAATCAAGAACGCAGGAGGGCTGCTCCCCTGTTTCGACGGGCGACGACAGGGTTTCGACAGAACGCAGAAGGGTTTCTCCGATATGGTTTCGACGAAACGCTGGAGGGTTCCTCCCCTGTTTTAGCATAGAACTCAGGAACACAGGAGGGTTCCTCCCCTGTTTCGACAGGCGACGGTAGGGTTTGGGGTCTCTTATCTCTGCTGCCAACTTTCTCATCTTCTCTGGTGTCCGCTGCCTCTCTGTGAGCTCCTCTCTTATGTCCTCTGTTTTTTTTTTCTCTGTTTTAAACACTTCAATTGCTGATGGTATTTTTTTGTTGATGCACTTAAAACTACATTGACAAACCTGATTGAAAAAAAATCAAATTAATGACACAAAATAATAAGAAATCTAAAATTACATAGCAAATAAATGTTTGATTGTATCTAAAAGATTGAAATTATAAAGCATATGTTCATCTAAAAATGGCATTATAGTTTGTAAACTTTTGATTTCGCATATGTTCATCTAAAATGGCAGTGGTTGTTAACTGGTAAATTGTAATGCTTTGATCTTTTTTTTTTTTTGAGAACCCCTCCTCATGGAGGGAGGGTTTGGCGGACCCCAACCAGAAGTCATTACTAATCAGGTAAGAACCATGCTACAAAAATTTTTTGCCTCCACCCCTAGCTTATCTCGCCAAGGAGCAATCCAAGCACTGAAAATGGAGATGATAGACCACTTCAACTTCTCCTGCCCTTCGGACTTGTTTTTGAAGATCCGGTTGTTCCGTTCTAGCCAGATTACCCACACAATAGCCATGACTAAAATATCCCACGGCTTCCGGATCTTCATAGGAATTCGCCTCCGCCTCCAAGATGTCCAAAGGGCCCTAAGCGTCGTCGGGTGAGAAGAGAGACCAGCTCTACTCTCAAAGTGATCCCACAAAGGCCTAACAAAAGAGCACCCAAGCAACAAGTGCGACGCTGTCTCCACATCCGAACCACAGAAGGTGCATGAGGCATCGGACACGCTTGGATGATGTCTTCTCAGTAGATTCGACTTGGTGAGAATCTTGTTCCGGGAAGCTAGAAGAGAGAAAATCTGCACCTTGGAGGGGGCCTTCGACTTCCAGATTGCACAAGAGGGACCATGCCGCCGGGCGGTAGGTAGAAGGTGGTTGTAGAAAGAGATAACTGAGAAGACTCCGGAGGACGCTGCTTGCCACCGTACCGCGTCCCGGGATATACTGAAGGATGCCGATCTCAGAATTGGAAGAAGATCCAGCCACTCCCGCCGCCCATCCAGAGTCAACGGCGCACCTAGTTTTACCCGCCACCTGATAATCCCCTGCCTCCGACAGGTCTGAGAGCGCACCGAGGCACCCTTGGTTCGGGCCAGGGAATAGAGACCTGGGAAGAGCTGCTCTAGCGGCCTGTCCGTGACCCAAGGGTCCTTCCAGAATCTGATGGACCTCCCGTCTCCTAGAACAAGCGAGGTAGCCCCCCTATAAAGATCTCTCACCCTCAAAATGCCCCTCCAGAAGTAAGAGATCTTGCCCGACGATCTACCCCGAGCTTGCAAGGGGGAGAATCTCCTAAAATATCTGGCTAGGATGACATCCCTCCAAGACCCTCCGGAATTCTGCTGAAGTCGCCACCACCATTTCCCAAGCATCGAAATATTGAAACGACGCAAATCTAGGACCCCCAAGCCTCTCATCTTCTTAGGAAGACAAACCTGATCCCACCTTAGCAGATTATATCCTCCCGCATGCTCCCCCGCCCCATGCCAGAGGAAGGAGCGCCGGATCTTGTCTATCCGCTCTACTACCCAGGACGGCAGGTAGAAAAAGGACAGGTAGTACGATGGGATAGAAGAAAGCACAGAGTTGACGAGCACCAGCCTACCTCCTGAAGAAAGGAACCTGCCCTTCCATCCCTCCAATCTCTTCTCGACCTTAAGGATTAGCTGCTCCCAATCCTCCCTCCGAAGTGCCCTGTCACTGATAGGCAGCCCCAGATATTTCATCAGTAAGCTCGCCGCCTTACAATTCAATAGCCGAGCCAGTCCATCCCCTGCGTCCCCCAGCCCGATATAGAAAAGGCTGGTCTTCTGGAAATTAATTTTCAGGCCTGAGGTCAACTCCAACCCGTACAGGAGGATCTTGAGGGAGACCAACTGGAACGGACAAGCAGCTGCGAATAAAAGGGAATCATCCGCATAGTGCAAATTCGAAGTTGTCCACCCATGACCTCCCACCCCTCGTACCAAGCCTTCAGCATTTGCTTTCCGGACAGCTGCATCAAAGGCATCGACCACCAGGATGAAGAGATATGGGGACAGAGGGCAACCCTGCTTCAGGCCCTTATACACCTTGAAATCCTTGCCCTGCTCCCCATTAATAAGGCAGGAGATCTTCGAGGACACCAAAATTTCTCTAATCCAACCTATCCAGCCGTCAGAGAAGCCCTTCGCCTTCAAGATGTCTAGCAAGAAAGCCCACTTGATCTGATCGAAAGCTCTCTCTAAATCAATCTTCAGAAGCACTCCTTCCTCTCCAGACTCCCGCAGATGGAAAATCGTCTCATGAGCCGCCGCCACACTATCCAGAATTAGCCTCCCCCTGATAAAGGCAGACTGGGAGGGAGAGACCAGAAGAGAGATGTTGTCCGCTAGACGATTCGCCAACACCTTCGTAATGATCTTGTAGAGGCAGTTGGACAACGAAATTGGCCTGAAGTCTCGGATGGTCTGTGCATCTGATTTCTTAGGTAAAAGAATAATCCACGAGTGGTTGAGGCAATGGAGACGCACCTTGCCTAAGAAGAAATCATGCAGCAGCCGGCAAAGATCATCCTTCAAGATGTCCCAGAATTTCTGAAAAAACTCCATAGGAAACCCATCCGGACCTGGGGCCCCGTCCCCTTTCAACTGGAACACCGCCTTACGGAACTCCTCCCCGGTAAAGGCCGCCTCCATTCCCGAATCTCCTGGAATCCTCGGGAAATCCACACAGCTCCAGTCGTAAGAGAGCCCTGCTGAGATGTCCTCCTCCCGGAAGGAGGACTTGAAAAAAGAAGTGGCTGCGCCTAGAATGTCGGCCGTGGACGTCAGCTCACGGTCATCATGCCACAGGGAAGCCAAAAAATTCCTCCTTCTCCGAGCATTTGCTACTCTATGGAAGTAAGAGGTGTTCGCATCACCTAACTTGACCCACTGCTCCTTCGACCGTTGCCTCCACATCCCCTCCTCCTTCCGCAATAGGAGTACTAAATCCTTGTTAAGCTCCTTCAACCTTGCCGTATCATGGTCGGTAAGGGAAGCGACCTCACCTCTGGCCTCGAGCACCTGAATTTCGGCCAAGGTTGAACCCTTCTGACGCAAAACATTGCCGAAATGCTCCCTGCTCCAGGATTGCAGCTTCCTCTTGATGAACCTCAGCTTCCTTGCCATATTAAGGGCCGAATTATCCACCAACCCAACCTCTGCCCACCACCTGGCGATCAAATCTCCAAATCCCTCCTCCATAGACCACATGGACTCAAACCGAAAGGGCGGCCTAGAAGGAGCGATTGAGTCCGTAGAGAGAAGGATTGGTGCATGATCGGAAATACAGGATGCCAGACCAGTCTGAATCGACCCAGGAAAACGCAAGTCCCAATCCAAGGAGATCAAGAATCGATCCAGCCTAGCTAAAATCGGGTCTTCTCTCTTGTTGCTCCATGTGAATGTACGCCCGGACAGAGGAAGATCAATCAATTCCTGATACCGGATGAACTGGGAGAAAGCCCTCATAGCAGACGCATCACCATCACTGCGCAGCCTCTCGTCTGACCCTCTCGTGACATTGAAGTCACCCGCTATCACCCATGGCCCCTGAAAGTTCGTCCTGAGCAGGGATAGCTCCGTCCAAAAATCATCTCCCCTGCTGTGGTCGGTCGGCCCATAAACAGAAGATAGCATCCATTCCAGTCCGTCTAGCCTGTTCTGAAGGACTAAGGACAGGGAGAAGACCCCAACGTTAGAGCTCTTCAGCAGGAAAAGGTCATCACAGTACCCAATAAGGATTCCACCCGACGCCCCGGTAGCATCTTTAGCCTCCCACTTCGCGATCTTCCTCGTGCTGAGAGAACGGAAAAAGTGACTCGTCGGGTTCTCGCGCTTCGACTCCTGAATGTAGATAATATCGACGTCGTGAATAGAGGCAAAAGAACTAGCCGCCCTCCTCTTCTCCGACTTCCCTAACCCCCTAACATTCCAGGACAGAATCTTCATAGAAACCAAGTAAAAACAACCCCCTGAACACCACCAAGAAACAGACCACAAGACCGGTCAAGACGAGGCCAGCCTCGCTCTCTTCTCCTCCAGAGACCTGATAGAGTCTAGAAAGAAACGTACACTATCCAGTTCTGGTGGGGTAATAAATCCACACTTCTTAGCTAAGTCTAAAATAACATCGTCATCCAAAAAAGAGAGGGGGAGGGAAGCCGCAGGATCCGCCTGGTCCAGCTCCAAAAGTCGCATCTTGGAGCGGACGAGAGCCTGCGCCAGCTGCGGATCATCCGAGGAGCGCTGCAAAATCTGTCGGAAGCTCCTCCTCGCCGACTGGGGAGGTTTCGCCGCTGCTACTGGCCTATCCTGGTCTGCGCCATGATCTGCTCCGTCCCTCGGCACCCTGTCCCCCTGCCCTGACACCTCGCTCCCGCCGACATCAAGGTTAGTAGCAAGAGAATCCCCCTCCAAGGGCCTAGCCTGCTCAAAAAGTACCTGCTCCAATTGGGGGCCCAAGGTGGACCCCCTCTCCAACGGTTCCCCAATAAAACCCTCATGCACATCATCGAAAGGGTTAACATGGGGGACCTCCAAACCCACGTGAACAGGAACACGAGTGACGTCAACATCATCACCCGCCGCAAGGTTAAAAACAAAACCAGAATCCTGCGAGAATTGTTAGAGGGAAGGTGTACCTGGTTCAGGACTACCGCTCGCCTCACCGGACGCCTGGCTCGGCCCCGGATCCTGAGCTGGAACAGGGAAACGGGGAGGCCTCAGACACTGCTGCCGGAACCTGGTGGGTTGGGGAGAGGCAACAGACGGCCCGAAGCCCGGGGGGATGACTGGCTCACCGAACTGCATCCTGTCTCCAAAAGGGGCCCCCCTACCGGCCCCATGCTCCAAAGGAGGTAAGTGCCCCAGGGGAGGAGGCGGCGGGGTGGTACAGTCACCCAGGACCTGAAAGGACAGGCGAACCCTGAAGATACCACCGCCAAGAGAGAGCTGCACCACTGGAGGAATCAGCACTGGCTCATAGCAGAGCACTGTGGCTTGGCAGAAACGCCTGTGGGAGATAGATGGGAAGACGTTGTGGCACTCTCTAATCTCCCCGTAAGGCTCCATCAGAGTACGAAGAGTTCCTTCCCCCCAAGCGTCAAACGGAAGGCCGAAGATAGTGACCCGGATTGCCGACCTCCTCCTCTGCTCCACCGCTCCCGCCAGCTCCTCCCAAAGCCGGAAGGAGACAGATACTGCCCCTAGGTCACGAACTCCTCGACCAACCTCTATCTCCAGGAACTGCCGGAAGGGAAACTCGACCAAGAATTCGCCATTTCCGATCTCCTGCGCCGGCCATTCCCAGGAGCCCTGCCACGCATGTTTGAGATGGCCGGACAGCTCAGCTGCCGTCACCGATCGCCTGAAGACCCAGCAAACTCCCGACCTATTCAGCACCTCTAACATCTCCTCCCGACGCGGATCCCTCGGCAGGTCCAGCGATGTGCCAACCCCTGCAGCTGAGGAGGAAGAAGATCCGACCGACCGGACCATCCTGCACCTGTGGGAGGTGTGGCCAACCTTCCCACAAGCAAAACACACGATAGGGTTATGGCAAGCAACGACGACGTGATCCCGCTCGTCGCACCTGAAGCAGCGCCGCCTCACCGGATCTCTGCGCAGGCCTGTCGCTCGCGTCGCCGGAACCCCCTGTTCTCGCCACCGCGAGACCCGACCTGGACCGCCTGATCTCGCCTCCGAGAACGCCTGGGCTGGGCTGCGCACAACGTCGGCGAAGGAAACCCTGGGCTGGGCTGGGTGGCTCGTCTGCGGCGGATTCGAGAAGCCCCCGGGACGCCTATCCCGGGAACGACTTCTCTTCTCCCCCCTTGACGAAACCCCTCTCCCAGAAGCCCTAGACCTAGAGGACCCTCGGGGAAAAGAGACTCTTGCTCCCGATCGATGTCTGCCTGATCCCGAAGAGACGCCCCTAGATCGACCCCTGGATCTCGAGGCACCTCGGGAATCCCCAACCCTGGAAATCGAAGCATCTCGGGAGCGCCCCCCAGCCATCTCCGGCTTGTTGCACTTGCAAAGCCGGAGAGGACCGCACAGCCGGAGGAGACCGGAGCTTCCTCGAGGACCGCACAGCCGGAGGAGACCGGAGCTTCCTCACAGATCTGGCCTGGCCGGAGAAGACCGCACAGCCGGAGAGGACCGCAGAGCCGGACAGATCTGGCCTCGCCGCTCGCCGATTGCCGCTCAGATCTGGCCTGGCCGGAGACGACCGCCCCACTCCGCTCGCCGACACAGCCGGACAGATCTGGCCCCTCGCCGCTCAGATCAGCCCCTCGCCGCTCAGATCTGGCCGGAGAAGACCACCCCTCGCCGCACAGCAGATCGTCCGAGCTGATCGCCGCTCAGATCAGCCCCTCGCCGCACAGCAGATGAGCCCCTCGCCCCTCGCCGCTCAGATCAGCCCCTCGCCGCCGCTCAGATCTTTTGATTCTTGATTTATTAGGCCAAGTTCACAAATGCTTTGATCTTTTGATTTTGCTTTCATGATAAACTTGTAAATTGTAATGCTTTTGATTTTAATTTTGCTTTCATATGATATTTTCATACAGTGAATTGTTGCTAAAATGGTTGACAAGGGTAAGACAAAGAATAAAGGTCATGATGAAACATAGGATCATTGTGAAAAAATTAAAGAAGGCAAGCATAGAATGTTGAAGCTTAAATGTAAGCATTGTGAAAATGTTTATTGGAGTGGTATTTCTAGAATGAAACACCACTTAGCACGCACAAGAAAAGATGTTACCGCATGCATAAAAAATCCTGATGAGGTTTCTGATCTGTTCAAAGCTTTGTTGGAGAGTAAAAATAAGAAGGATGACAATGATTTTGTAGATTTGGATGAAGATTCTACACAAGTTGTAAGTGGTGGAAATAAGAAATTTATGATGGATGCTTTTCTTGGTTATGGGCAAAAGAAACAAGCTCAAAGTTTCCAAACTACTTTGAATACTATGTGGAAGAAGGGCAACCGAGAGAAAGTATGTTTGGATATTTGTCGGTGTTTGTATGCAAATACACTTCCATTCAATTTGGTTAAAAGTCCTTACTTCAAATCAATGATGGAGTCGGTTGCTTCTTTTGGACCGGGATTGAAACTTCCTTCATATCATGAAGTGCGAACTACTTTTTGAAAAAAGAAAGTTGAAACCATTAATTTGGAATTAATAGAAAAATATAAAGTAGAGTGGAAACGAACAGAGTGCACTCTTATGTCTGATGGATGGACCGATGGGAAAAGTAGGTTTATTACTAATTTCCTTGTGAATAGTCCTAGAGGAACTCTTTTTCTTAAATCCATTGACACTTCTGATATTTCAAAGAATGCAGATAATTTGTTTGAGCTTCTTGATTCAATGGTTGAAGAAATCGGCGAAGAGAATATTGTGCAGGTTGTAACCGATAGTGCCGCAACATATGTAAAAGCTGGTGAGTTGTTGATGGAGAAGAGGAAGAAGTTGTTTTGGTCCCTATGTGCTGTACATTGCTTAGATCTTATATTGTCCGACATTGGTGACTTGCCAACTCATTTGGATACTGTGACAAAACAAGGAAAATCATTGTTTATATTTATAGGCATTTATGGGTTTTGAACCTCATGAGGAAGAACACGAAGGGGAGAGATTTAGCTAGAGTTAGTGTCACAAGATTTTGCTACATCATATTTGACACTTAGAAGCATTCAAAAGGTAAAGATTGGGCTTAGAGCAATGTTTGGATCTCAAGAATGATAAAGAAGTCAATATGCAAAGAAGACTGATGGAATAAAGATACAAGAGATTATTTTGGCCGACCATAAATTTTGACCGGCAATCAAATATTGCCTTAAATGTGTGCTTCCATTGGTGAAAGTGTTGAGGCTTGTCGATGAAGATGCAAAGCCAGCCATAGGCTATATTTAAAAAGCGATAGATAAGGCAAAAGTGCAAATTGTAAAAAAATTTAACCAAGTAAAGAAGAGGTACAACCTAATTTGGGAGATTATTGATCGAAGATGGGACATGCAGTTGCATAGGCCACTTCATGCAGTTGGATATTTCCTCAATCCAAAGTAAATTTTGTTAAATTTAATAGCTTGAAAATAGTTAATAGTTTTTTTTGTTTTATTCAATCATCCATTTCTATAATCGTTCATATTTGTTTCTTTCTACGTTCTAGGTTTCACTATTCCGATTCCTTTTATGCTGACTATAAGATAAAGATGAGGCTTTATGAAACTATTCAAAGGATGTGTACATCTCCTATTTTGAGGAAAAAGATTGATAAATAATTGTACGTGTTCCACAATACCGAGAAGATGTTTGGTATGGATATAGCCATTCAAATGAGGGACAAAAAACAACCGGGTAAAATATAAAGTGTGCTTATTTTCTAGTTGAGTAAGCTTGATCAATATTTGACATTTTTATTTATGATTTTTCATACTTATAGCTTTGTGGTGGGAATCGTTTGGAGGAGGATGCAAGGATCTTCAAACTTTAGCGATTCGCATTCTAAGCTTGACTTATAGTGCTACAGGTTGTAAAAGAAACTTGAGCACATTCGATCAGGTACAAGCATGCTAACTAGATCATGTGATAATATGTTCATTCCAAAAGAAGGATGAATATCTATATTCATATTTTAATTTTTTTTAATAGGTGCATTCTAAAAGAAGAAATATTTTGGAGCAACAAAGATTGAATGTCTTAGTGTTTGTGAAGTACAACCTTCAATTGGAGGCTATGCACAAGAAAAGGTTGGAACAAAATAATTCATATGATCCTATTTGTCTATCAGATATGGAATCTGATGATGAATGGATCACTGAGAAGGAAAATCTATGCCTACCTGAGGATAATTCATGGATGGGAAAAATAGTAAAAAGAGAAAGAGAGATTAGTTGTTGAATATTTTAAAATTACTTAATTATAAATCATAATCTAACTTCTATATATGATTCTAATACATGTTTTGATGTTCCTTCTTTCTAGGGCCAAGTTCACAAAGGAAGGCCAAAGGAAAGAAGAAAGTAGATGAATATGAAGAGGAGGATGTGATTGAGGATGAAAAATTAGATAAAGAAGAGGTAGAAGAGAAAGATGACGAAGAACCAAGTGACGATAACGAATTATCTAGCGATGATGATGATCAAATTGAAGATGGAGATGACGATGAAGATTGAAGAATGAAGCTATCTACTACTTTTTGAGTTTTTGTTTAGTGACTTTTGTCTTAATTGGCTATTTTGATAGATCATAGATCAATGGATCATACTTGTATATAGTTTCTTTTTGATACAAGTATTGACTTCTTGTTTTTTGAATAGGAAAAAATTAAGTTTGATGTGAAATGAAAAGCATTATCTTACTTTCTACTCTTATTTTCTTATATTTAATGCTTTAGTATCATGTTATTTATATGTCCATATATAAATATATATTTTTAGGACAATATATTAAAATTTGACTGTATCTTACGATACACGATACACAAAAAAGAAAAAACGATACACGATATGACAACCTTGGGTGGATGTACGTGTGGGGGTGGGTTGGTGGATTGAGGGAGACTAGGGTTTGGGGAGAAACTTCTTGTAATGATCACACATTATATAAGACTACCTCTCATTATATAAAGAGAGAATGCACATCATTACAATACCACTACCAAGGTGGGACTAATAGTAACTCTACATCCAATAGGATCAAGTATTAATTTACCTAAGGTATAATCAAAAGTGGGCTTTCTCGAGATAACCACAATGTACCACATATTGCTGATATTAACCCTAGCTTGTTGCTTTCTTTTATTACTTTTGCACCACATATATTTTTTTTGAACAAAAGTACCCCCAAGTTTTTCAACATTCAACATAGCAATGCCATTTCCTCGAAAGGAAAACATGTGTACAAAATTTTTTCATTGCATTGTTGAAAACACCATCGATCAAGGGCAAAGTTGGTTCAACTCTCATCCGTGGTCACCGAGAGACCTCACCACTTGTCTTTCTCTTTACTGTGGAACCTCACTTGTGGCCGTCGTGAACTCCACTCCTTGACTTCCTCCTTATTGTAGAACTCTCGTCAGGGTTCTCCATGAACCCCACGACAAGGAGAAAGACAAGTGTAAGTCGTCCTGAACTCCCCCATTTTCCTTCCCTCTTGTTGTAGAACTCCCGTCGGAAGTCATCTTGAACCCACTATTGAACCATCGTCGGAGGTCGATGCTACTTCAATCACTTTTTCTAGCGCTTCATCAAAGGTCATTGGAATGACCCCCGAAACTCTTCCTGGCCTATTTCTTGATTTATTAATGACCGTTGAAAATTCTACCATTTTCTTTACACTTTACAGTGCATAGTCCTTGTCATGGAACCCTTATCGGAGATCACCCAAACCCTAATACAAAGAGTAAGTAGAGCATTAGGACCCTGCAAACTGTTCTTGCATTCAACCTTGCATTAGTGCAAGGGGTTTGCATGGACCATGTCCCATATGCCAGTTCGAATCAAGACACTTGTGCATGACCTCATGCTCTACTTCTCCATTGGTTCTATGTGCAAGTCGATCTTGTTTTCAATCTTGGATTGGAACTTGCACCAAGTAGAGGCAAAGGCATCAAGATCTTGCATTGGACCTCTCATTGGCACAAGGTCCAATGCAAGAACCTTTCATTGGATTTGATGGAGTAACTTAGGGAACTTTAGTATATGTTCCACGATTAAAAGGAAGGCAACTAATGGACTCCTAGTGACCTCCGTTTAAGATTATACATCATGAAGGAAGGTAATGTTGCGGATTCCCATGACCTCTGACAAGTTTCCTAGTAAGGAGGGATATAAGTGGGGGGTTACCGAGGAGGGGTGGCAATCCTTGACCCAACCTCCTAATCCGATCTGAATTTAGCGGGTTTGGATTTGGTCTAAACGGGTTACCCCGACTGACTCGTTTATTTAATGGGTTGGGTTTGGATTTATACTTATAACCCGATTGACCTGACTTGATTCGTTTTCTAAATGGGTCGTGTCAACCTGCAACAATCCGACCCGAGCCAACCTGACCCAGCCCAACCAAATCCGACCCAACCCGATGAAACCCGACCCAACTTAAGCAAACTCACCCGACCCAACCTAACCCGACTGATTTACATGGGTTGCATTGACCCAACCCGATCCGACCCGTTTATTACATGGGTTAAACGAGTCGGGCCGGATCAACCCATTTATTAGACAGGTCGGGTTTGGGTTTATATTTTTGATCCGTTTATTAAACGGGTCGGGCTCGAATAAGATGTTTTGCCCTAGTATCTATGTCTCAACCTGACCCGAGTCTGTCCCATCCCGACCCATTTCCATCCCTATTTCCGAGGGCCCTTGAGGAAGGTCGGCTACTTTTGACTAGAAACGGAACTACATGGAGACCAAGGGGGGCCATGCCCCCCCCCCCCTCCCAACTGAAATTTGGATCTCTTTTTTTTCAATTAAAAGATAAAATATTATATTAAAATAAAAAAGATATACAAGTGAATGTTTCTCTCTCTTTCTGTCTCAATGGAATTTTCTTGATTCATGATTTGGCCCTATCAAGATGAAATTCTGGTTTCGTTATTGCTTTTGGCAGCTCTATCAAAGACAGAGAGAGGATGATAGATGGGCACGAGAAGAAGAGGAGAATGCAAAAGATCTAAGAGACATATTATGCATCGACATTTAAAAAAAGTCACTAGTGACATTATGTTCTCTAACACCACCACTCGTACACGGCTACATCAATCAGGGCTGAGTCGATCGACAAAACCTTGGGAGCCAAAAATAGCATTTCTCAAAGATCAAGATATGAGTGTGCGAGCTGTTCACACGTGACAATGGTCGGAAAAGTAATACTAGAAACAAGAGCAATGCTATTTGCCCATCGGTGCTGAGCGCAATTCACCGGTCCAGGTTGGGTGCAATGGACGGCATCCCCATCCAAGTTTCTACTCCAATTGGATGCCATGTGAGACTAGTGGTGGGACTTGGATGGGTTGAAGGGTCTGCCAATGCCTAACCCGACCTACACACACCTCAATCCGTTTTGCCCGTGAAACCTGTGGAAGCTCATCCCATGCTTGCCCATGTCGGGTTGCTTAGATTGCCCGGGTTGCCCAATTTGTTAAAAAATGAGCGGGTTGGTCGGGTTGGATGGATTTAATTTGATCACAATAAATAAAAATACTTGATCACTTAAAACCAAAACAAGAAAAAAAAATTATTCTATTAACCAACAATATCCACCACTACAAAATATAAAATCAACCAACACCATTTTCTCTCTCTCTCTAAAACATCATCAAATGTCTACGGTGATAGATCAATAACAGCAACCCTACAAGCATGTATGCCACTATACTCACTGTGGGGGAGGATTTCGGCCGTCGTACATGGCCCTCCTCCAACAGTCGATTGAAGGTTTGACCCTTCGGGATGTGGCGCACTTCGAAGCGCTGAATTGTGACTTGTTGGGCTGTTACACAAGCACTGTAGAGTAGAGGGTAGAGAAATATATGACACAGGATATGGTGACGAAGTTCGGCCAAAGCCTACGTCTCCGTGCGGTAAGACACAACATTTGAATCCACTATCTCTGAGTAAACAGTAGAGTTACTCTCGACAGGCCGAGGAGTGCTTCTTGAAAGTAATCAGAGGGTGGAAAAGGAGTCTGAAAACCAGAAAGCTCAAGGAGCTCTGGAAAACAGAAAGTGGGTTTCTGGTCTGGAATTTGGGATCCATAATCATTTATAAGGTCTGCTATTTATAAGGGCTTAGTTTATCTAGAGAATATTCTAGGAATATTCCTAGGAATATCTGGGGTTTGGTAAATACCCGGGAGGATTTACCAAACCCCAGATAGTGCAAGTGGACCCCAGGCAGGGCTACGGGTCCCAGCGTTGGACTTGTGGGCCCCAGGCGGGGCTGTGGGTCTCACCATTGGGTGTTAGCCAGAGTTTGCACCCATAGTTACCCCATCCCAGTTAGATAGGTGTTAACCTAGCTGGTTGGGATTTCCTGGTGCAAAGCCGGTCGATCATATGCCGATCCTCTGTCTGGGGTTGGTCGTCATCTGTCTGTCGACCTGCTACGTGAGGCTGATCGTTGGGCCCGCTGACTCCCTGCAATAGGTCGGCTGGGTGTGCGTCTGCCGACCCATTGCGCGGGGTCGACCATTGTCTGTCTGCTGACCCGTTGCGCGAGACCGACTGTTGTCTGCCTGCCGACCCTCTGTCCGGGGTTGACAGCTGCCTGTCTGCCGACCCCCTGTCCGGGGCCAACTGCTATCTGTCTGCCGACCCCCCTGTCCGGGGCCGACCATCATCTGTCTGTCGACTCCCTGTCCGGGTCGACTGTTGTGCGTCTACCGACCCATTGCGCGGGTCCACCATCGTCTGTCTGCCGACCCGTTGCGCGGGGCCAACTATCGTATGTCTGCCGACCCATTGCACTGGGCCGACCGTCGTCTGCCTGTCGACCCCCTGTCTGGGGCCGACTGCTGTGCGTCTGCCGACCCGTTGGGTGGGACCGACTACTGGTGTGTTACCCCCTCCCAGTTGGGTAGGTGGTAACCTGGTTGACTGAGGTCACAAAAATAGCTGCACGTGAGTCGGTTCGGGCTAAAAAACCTAGGGGGTGTTGGTCAAAAAATATTAGGGACAGGGGGTTTTGTGCAAAAAGTCAGAGGCAGGGGGTTTTGTGTAAATAGTTAGGAGCAGGGGTGGTTTGTGCCAAAAAATCATGGGGCAGGCAGGTTCTGTGCAAAATGTCAGAGGTAGGGGGTTCCGTGCAAAAAGTTAGAGGCAGGGGGGTTTGGGATTCTGGTGAGAGAGAGAGTGGGGAGGAGGGGGGGTGTTTGGTGCAAGAGGGCAAAAAGGAAGGGGGAGTCGGGGTTCTGGTGAGAGAGAGAGAGAGATAGAGGGGAGGGGGGGGGTTTGTAAAAAATTCTTACCCCCTCTGACCCTCTCACCTCTTCTCTCTAAATCTCACCCCCTCTCTAGCTCACTTGGGAATGGTGAGCCAAGTAGTTCCATCACGAGCTGAGCCTTGGCCTGTTTGTGCTTCTCTTGTAACCGAACAAACCCGAACGAGCTTGTCGGCGCACGTTGTTCGGCGTCGACCGTCACACCTGCCGACCCCCTGCCAAGGGCCGGCCGGGGGTGCGTTCGCCGTTTTGTTGTCTGGTGACGGGCGTCGCGTCTGCTGACGCGTTGTCCATCATCGACCGTCATGTCCGTTGTCGCATACTTTGTCGGGCGTCGAGGCGGCGACAATAGTCTTGGACTTTGTCTTCGAATGCCGAGGTGGAGGTTTCGAGCTTCGTCGTCGTATGTCGAGGGCATGGCCTTAGGCTTCGTCGAATGCCGAGGTGAAGGCCGCCTCGGGCTTCGTCGAATACTGAGGCGAAGGCTGCCTCGGTTTTCATCTTTGAATGCCGAAGCGGGGTCTTCGAGCTTCATTGAACGCTGAGGCGAAGGCCGTCTCGGGCTTCGTCGGATACCAAGGCGAAGGCCGTCTCGGTTTTTGTCTTCGAATGCCGAAGCGGGGGCTTCGGGCTTCATTGAATACCGAGGCGAAGGCCGCCTTGGGCTTTGTCTTCGAGTGCCGAAGCGAGGGCTTCGGGCTTTGTCGAATACCGGGGCGAAGGCCGTCTTGGTTTTTATCTTTGAATACCGAAGCGGGGCTTTCGGGCTTTGTCGAATGTCGAGGTGAAGGCCGCCTCGGGCTTCGTCGGATGCCAAGGCGAAGGCCGTCTCGGTTTTCGTCTTCGAATGCCGAAGTGGGGACTTCGGGCTTCGTTGAATACCGAGGCGAAGGCCGCCTTGGACTTTGTTTTCGAGTGTCGAGGTTGTCACCTTGGGCCGAGATGATGTCACCGTCTCGGGCTTTGTCTGGTGCCAAGGCAGCGAAGCCTGCGTCGGACTTTGTCTTCGAATACCGAGGCGAAGGTCGTCTCAGGCCGAGACGGTGCTGACGTCTCGGGCTTCGTCTGGTGCCAAGGTAGCGAAGCCTGCTTCAGACTTTGTCTTCGAATGCCGAGGCGAAGGTCGCCTCGGGCCGAGACGGTGCTAACGTCTCGGGTTCGTTTGGTGCCGAGGCAGTGAAGTGTGCCTCGGACTTTCTCTTTGAATACTGAGGCAGAGTTTGCCTTGGGCCGAGACGTTATCGATATCTCGGGCATCGTCAGGTGCCGAGGCGGTGAAGCTTGCCTCGAACTTTGTTTTTGAATGCCGAGGCGAAGGTCGTCTCGGGCCGAGACGGTACTGACGTCTCGGGCTTCGACAGGTGTCGATGTGATGAAGGCTGCTTCAAACTTTGTCTTTGAATGCTGAGGCGAAGGTTGCCTCGGGCCGAGACGTTGCTGATGTCTCGGGCTTCGTCAGGTGCTGAGGCGGTGAAGCTTGCCTCGGAGTTTGCTTATGAATGCTAAGGCTGTCACCTTGGGCCGAGACGATTTCGTTGTCTCGGGCTTTGTCTTTGTATGCCGAGGGTGGGACCTTGGACTTACTGATTGACGGGGGGTAAGAATTCGGAGTACTCAGCGTGGTGCCTTTGTATCGGTTGGACTTAGGCGAAACACTATTTCAGTTGAACCTACGTATTGGGACACATAGCTTTGTACCGTTATAGGTTAGTCGGCCGTGTCGTAACGCGTACCGAACTAACTGTGGCGGGGCACTAGTGCATGTGTCCTTACGTGACAACGGGAGCACGTGCGACGCCAATGATTCAGAGTACTCAGCGTAGCGCCCTTGTATCGGTTGGACTTAGGCGAAGCGTCGTTTCAGTCGAACCTACGTATCGGGACACGTAGCTTTGTACCGTTGCAGGTTAGTCGGTCGTGTCGCAACGCGTACCGAACTAACTGTGGCGAGGCACTAGTACATGTGTCCTTACGTGACAACGGGAGCACATGCGACGCCAATGATTCAGAGTACTTAGCGTAGCGCCCTTGTATCGGTTGGACTTAAGTGAAGTGCCGTTTCAGTCGAACCTATGTATCGGGACACGTAGCTTTGTACTATTGCAGGTTAGTCGGTCGCGTCGCAACGTGAACCGAACTAACTGTGGGGTTGAACAGGATTCAAAGTCGAATTTAATAAACTCATTAGTCTAAAGTGTTAGCCTTTTCGTTGATAACTTGATAGAGATTACATCATGGATTTCAGATGAGAGACCTTCCGAGTTATTGATAGTCGACGGTCTTCTACTTTGATCGATTGACGGGGTGCTTCCCTTTGGTGTCCGTGGTCTTCTGAGGCTCTATGGGTCTATCGTCTGTCCGCCTCTTCCTCTTAGAAGTTCCATCTTTCTCAGCCTGAGCGTTGTGAGCTTGAGCTGTTGGTCTCATTGGTGACTTATCAGGAAGGCGCTTCTCGAGATCACGTTTCTTGCGAGCGACTTGATCATCCTCCACCTCGATCTCCTTTTGAATTCGATCGAATAGCACTCCGAGGGAGGAACGAGGATTGCGGATGAGGTCATTATAGATATGGAGGTCAAAGCGTAGGGCATTCTGGAATGCGAGCATGATTGCCTCATCGTCGAGGTGATGTCCGGAGAGCGCATCATGCTCATTCCGGAACCTTCGAGAGAATTCTCAGAGGGTTTCATCTGATCCCATCCTGAGCCGGTAGAGGGAGTCCAGCTTCTTCTCCGGCTTGAGGTTCAGCCGATAGTGTTGAACAAAGAGGTCTGCCAGATCCCTGAATTGACTTACGGAGGCCGTAGGAAGGTTGTGATACCAGTCCAGCGACATATCATCTAGGCTGCCAGCAAAGGTGCGCCATAGAACCTGGTTATCGTGGTCATATGGTGTCAATGCTTGTTTGAAGGCGAGGACGTGTAGCGTCAGATCTCCCTTTAAACAGTTGAACCTGGAAAGAGTGGGGGCTTTCCAGCTTCGAGGAAACTGGGCTTGGAGAATGTATTGATGAAGTGGCCCTTCAGAAGCGTGGTCGTTCCTTCGATCGTTCCGCAAGTCGGGGAGGCGTCTCGAAGGTCGAGGAGGAAGATGGGGCTCGAAAGTTCTTCCTTCTTGGTGATGCTTCACCTGGGCTCGGTTCTTGCTAAGGTGCGACCGAGCTCCGGATTGATGTCTTCTGCTGTGAACATCTTTTCGACTGCTTGAGTCAGAGGATGATACCGAGTTGAGTTGCTTTGGGTGACGAGTTGACTCATCAAGATGTTCCCAAATGCTCTGTTTAGCTGGAAGAGGCGAGAGTCCCTTCGAGGGAAGCTTGAGGGATCGTTTGGAGGTTTCGACGATGGATCGTTTGGATGGAGCCAAACTGTGGGGGAGGATTTTGGCCGTCGTATGTGACCCTCCTCCAACAGTCGATTGAAGGTTTGACCCTTCGGGATGTGGCGCGCTTCGAAGCGCTGAATTGTGACTTGCTGGGCTGTCACACAAGCACTGTAGAGTAGAAGGGTAGAGAAATAGATGACACATGATATGGTGACGAAGGTCGGCCGAAGCCTACGTCTCCGTGCGGTATGACGCAACCTTTGAATCTACTAACTCTGAGTAAACAATAGAGCTACTCTCGATAGGCCGAGGAGTGCTTCTTACAAGTAATCCGAGGGTGGAAAAGGAGTCTGAAAACCAGAAAGGTCAATGAGCTCTGGAAAACAGAAAGTAGGTTTCTGGTCTGGAATTTGGGATCTGGAATCATTTACAGGGTCTGCTATTTATAAGGGCTTAGTTTATCTAGAGAATATTTTAGGAATATTTCCAGGAATATCCAGGGTTTGGTAAATACCCGGGGGGATTTACCAAACCCCAGATAGTGCAAGTGGACCCCAGGCAGGGCTGCGGGTCCCAGCGTTGGACTTGTGGGCCCCAAGCGGGGCTGTGGGTCCCACCATTGGGCGTTAGCCAGATTTTGCACCCATACTCACCTACTCAAATTTATCGGGTTGGGAAATATGATATCCAAATCCGTCCATTGTTCGGGTTGGGCGGGGTCGGGTTCAGATCAGACCTGCCCAAGTCCCACCCCTATGTGAGAGAAATGCTATTCAACCTGACGGTTTTTCAGATTTTGCCAGCCCGATTGCCATGGCAGCATTCCACTAGTGACTGAAACCCACTAGAGATATTTAAATCTTTTACACCATTAGTTGCACGCTGCCACGTCAATCGGGCTGAGCAGAAAAACCTTCGTGCTGAAAAGCATTCTCCATGTGACTACAGCAGCAGTGGCAGGTAGGAGTCATTTTTCATGCTGGCTGCTGTCGCTGCCGTTGTCTTTCTTCTTCCCATTTTTTTGTTTTTGTTTTGGATTATTTTGGCTTTGTCCCCAAATCGTGCCTTGAATTAGATTTCACCCCCCATCTTTTCATTAATTAGACTTTACTCACCAAAACTAACTATTCCGTCAGCTCACCCCTCAAAACTTTATTTCTTTTTCGTCAGCTCACCCTTTCTCTTAGGTGGTGAGCTGATGGAACAGTTAGTTTTGGGGGGTAAAGTCTAATTAATGAAAATATGGGAGGTAAAGTCTAATTCAAGGTAAAATTTGGGGGGCAAAGTTAAAATAACCCTTTTTTTTTTTGAAAATTTTTATTCATGTCCCAAAAATATGTAATTAGCCCCCATTTCCAACAAACTTGAACACACCCCGATTTCTTTGATCATACCCCATTTCTATCCCAAAAATACCCTTTCCCCTTACACACCGCCTTGAATACACCCCATTTAAATGACCCTCCATACCTTGATCATACCCCATTCCTTTCCGATCTTGAAGCCCATGTAGAGAGAGAGAGAGAGAGAGAGAGAGAGAGAGAGAGATGCTCTTCTTCTTTCTCCATTGTTAGAGGGGTTTGATTTCCAATGGAGCAATCCGATCAGGGGAAGTAGATCTTCAAGCTTTATTGCCGCCTATAGAGGAATCAGATCGGGAAGAAATAGGATCTTCGAGCCCCGTTGTCGATGTCGCTCGTCATTGCTCAATTCCTTCCCAATTGCAGCCGATGCCCTCTTATATAAAATGTTTTATTTTAAGTTTTAGATGTATGTGGGGTATAAGATAAGGTTATAAATGATATTTAAATAATTATGAATAAATTATTGTGAAACGGATGGGAGACAGGCTACTTAGGCTCTGTTCTTTTGCAGGGAAAAGAGGGCGGAAACCCATTAATGGGGCGGAAATAGGGTTTCTGCCCTAATTTCCGGCGTTCTTTTAGGGGAGGAGATCAGGGAAATAGATTTTCTTGTTGAAATTGTTTCCTTGCCGGGCAAGGAAAGAGATTCCGAGCTAATCCAGCAGAAATAGGGTTTTTCTGTTCATCGCTGAAAGCCCCGACGACCCCAGGCGATTTTTGCCCGAGATCCTCCACAACTGTCATCCCCTCCGGCATCATTCCGACCAGCTCTTCATCCCCTCCGACCAGTTCTTCATCCCCACCGGCTATCTTTTTGAACCTGCCGGATTTCTAAGGATTGAAAGTACTCTTTTTTTTTTTTTTTAGAATCAAGGATCTAAAGATTTTCTCTCATGTACTCTCTTTTTTTTTTTTCTTTTTTTTTGAGAATCAAGGATCTAAACGATATTCTCTCGTGTACTCTCTTCTTTTTTTTTTTTTAGAATCAAGGATCTAAGGTATTCTCTCATCAATAGGGCTTGAATTTCCATTGCAAGAGGAGAATATGTATATTGCTTTCTAAAAAAAAAAAGAATATACAGATTGCGTAATCGGATTTTAGGGCTTAAATATGTTTTCGGCATTTTCAATCATATGTTGTTGTTACACTAGTAACATGTACTTATTCCTTAAATATTAGTAGTGAAGTATTTAAAAGAGTCATAGATTGATAATACATTAGTCCATTGACGTTCCGCTTCTATTAGAATTGAATTTTGGGTTATTTTACTGGTTGTGTAAACAAATGTTAGGGATGAACTGAAAAATAGGATTATTTAATGAGTTAGAGTTCCTAGTTGAGATAGGATTCCTTAGTGGATTATGGCAAATCTCTCGTTCTCATTGCACATAGTTTTCACTTACTCTAGATCAATTTCTCTGTTTTGGCTTAATTGTTGGAGACATTACCAGTACTTCTAAATTATAATTCACCAGTACTTGTTAGATACATGTATTTCGTCATGTAAAAATTTACAAGTACTTATTATTTTACTCCTTTAGGATGGCACACATACCATTGCCATTGGTTACCACACCGCATTCTCATTGTATATCTTCATTCTTGGATTGTTGCCCTAATCATATACAATTTTTTGTCATTCTTGTCTTATGATACTTACATATGGTATTAGAGTCATTGCTCACTTAGGACATGGTTCTACTTCAATATAAGCTCAAATTTTGCAATATTATTTTTCGTTGTTTGTTTAATTGGGTTGTTCTAGATTTAGATGCCACTTATTTGGTATTCTGGTTTGTTTAATTGCTTTTTTGTTTTTGCCTACTTATCATTTCAATTCATCCTTAGGCTCTTGGGGGTTCAATCAGTCTCTCGATGAGTAGTTCGGATATGGTCTTGAGCTATTGGATCATTGTTGAAGCACAATTATTCAAATTGTCGAAGTGTGGGGATGAGCAATGCTCAATGTGTTATTTTTAGCTTTTCTCATGCGTCGATCATCCTTTGTTCGTTGAACTTGAACCCCTTTGGGATGCTCCCTCTTTCACTTCTAGAGTTTCTCCAATTACTCCTTTGCGTGGAATATTGATGTGAAGCAATGTTTTAAATAGCTATAGCGTGCGATGTAGCGTTCTACTTGGGCATGGCGCGTGGCATAAGCCATATAGGGTGTGGCATAAGCCACACGCGCAAGTCGATTTTCTATACATGTTTAAATAATAACAATTCTGCCATAATTTAAAAAATATAAAAAATTGAAGAAAATAAAAATAAAGCATGGTTATATTGATTTGATAGGAAAAAAATGTTTTTATCTAGGTAACAATATAGCTTAACCAAAAAAAGAAAATAAAGCAAGCTATTGTGCTATGGAAGGTAAAACTAATAAATGACTCATATATCATAATTGGAGCTAAATTATGGAGCTACCACCAACTTTTGGAATCACCTTATGGCTTTCGAAGGATAAACCAAATTGGGCGACAACTCCAAGGTTTTGATGTTGACTAGTAAGTTTTAAGGATTAAGGCTTTAGGGTAAAGGATAACGCAGGATAAATCATGGCCGTCTATATCTCCCTTTATAAATGAGAGCCTTTTTTTATCAATTGGGAGGAAAAATCAGAGCCATTCTTTATCCATACGTTATGCTATATTATAAGGCGGAATTTAATAACATAATTCTCTTTCAACATTCTATAATAGAGAGTCATGCATAGTGTATAATTTAATGGCAGAATTTAACATGCTATAATAGAAAGTCATGCATAGTGTTATAATTCAACATGCACTTACTCCATCCCTCTATGTTACCTTTCATTACTTTCTGTCATCAAACTTAGATTCTTGTCTTACTATTAATTCAACGTAGATACTGATATTAAACACATTTCTATTAATTATTGTATGCTAACCATTGTTATATAAATTTAATAACGTAGATGGAGATGGAACAACAGGCTGCACTACAAGCCATTGTCGGTGCTTGTACCATATGGTTAGTAATGCTTAAATTGGTATTACGTCGCAAACGACAACAATACATACCAAGAGAACCACAGCAAGATAGATACGAAAGAAGACAAAAATATCTCAATCTTTTGTTGCGTGAAAAAAATAAAGATACATATAATCTTTTACGAGTCAATCGACCTACATTTGAGTTATTAGTCAAAGCTTTGAAGTCAAAGGGATTACGGTCTATAAAAAATATGAAAGTGGATGAACAAGTTACTATGTTCTTAAATATACTCGGACATGACGACAGGTTGAGATCGGTAGCATTCCACTTTAGTCGTTCATTGTCTACAGTTCATCGTCATTTTCTGAATATTCTGAACGTTGTGATGAAATTTTATATAGACGTCGTCAAGCAACCCGGCCCTAATACGCCAGTGACTAGTGGGATTACCCCCAGGCCCTGGCACCATTTCTTTCGGGTAACTTGTCTTTTCTACCCAAATTTATATATATTACTAAATCTAAAATTTTGATTGCTAATTATATTATATGCATAAATTAATGTAGGATGCAATTGGTGCAATTGATGATATATATTCCTGCAAAGGCCAAACTTGAGGATCAACCTCGATATAGAATAAGGAAATATAGGATTGCACAAAACGTAATAGGGGCTGTAGGTTTTGATATGAAATTTACATATGTCTTGGCCGGTTGGGAGGGTTCAGCCAGCGATGCTAAGGTACTATCATATCTGCTGTAAGAGATGTGCCCACTAAGCTGGTTATACCTTCAGGTAATAACTGATATACTGCATATGGTTTTAATATATGCTTATAGGTGTCTACTAAGAAACTATTAGAAAATAACATTAATTCTTTATATTAATATTGTTTCAATCTAAATATACAAAAGTTGATGCTGGTTATGGTCATTATCCTGGCTTTTTAACACCATACCGACAAATACGGTATCATAGATCAGAGCGTCGTCGCAGCTATAATCTTGCAACAGCACATGAGTTGTATAACTACAGACACTCGTCAATGCGTAATATTGTTGAACGTGCTTTTGGTATGTTGAAGAAAAGATGGGCTATATTGAGGACATAACCTTTTTTCAATATTGATGTACAAGGGAGGATTGTACTAGCTTGTTGTGCGCTGCATAACTTTATCTTAACTGTAGATCCCACTCATTTATTGGAAGAAGAGGCCGACATTATTGTAGATGATGACTCTCCTCCTGGGGGTGGGGGCACGTTGGAGGATATTACATTGCTTGAAAAAAATAATGCATGGGAGAATAAGAGGGACAATATTGCTGCCGATATGTGGTTGGACTATGGTCATGGGCATTGATTGTAATTCAATAATTAAGTCATGGACCATATTACTGCTCATATTTTTATTGATATTTTGCTTTTATGAATGTCAACATTGTGCTCTTGTTTAATCTTTAAATATTCAATAATTATATTTTTCTTCATATGCATATGATATTTGTGCTTTTATTCTAATAAAGTAATTATTTTAGGATGAGCCTGCCTAAAGAAAAGAAAAATTATATTGTCTGGACTCCTGAGATGGACCGTATATGCATGGATGCATTTATGGTGGAGTATAAAAAAGGGGGGAAGGTTGACAATGGATGGAAGCCTCACGCATATCAAGCTGTTGTGAAAGTTATAGGAGAAAAAATAGGTATTCAAATGACAAAGGAAAATTTAAAGAACATGACAAAAACGTGGAGAGCTTGATACAATGCTATAATTACTTTGACCAATCAAAGCGGGTTCGGGTTGAATGATGCCAAAAAGATGATAGAGGCTGATGACATCACATGGATTGAATATTTGAATGTAAATATTATCAATTATAAAATTCTAAATATTTTACTTTTTCATGGGACTAAATTTTTGTTTTTTTTGTAGTCACCCCACTACCGCACAATTTAGGCATAAGGCAATAATTGATTTTGATAAAATATCACAAATTGTTGGGAATGATCAGGCAACCGGTTCTCGTGCCATAACAGGACATGATACCATTTTGTTTAATATAGTGCATCAAAGCCCACAACGCAACATAGTAGATGAGGATTCTCAGTTTGCTTATGGTATTCATGATATTGCTGATGATGATATTGAGCCATTCCCTTCCTCTGCTGCTTCGCTTTCTCCTTCGCATGCACCTGCACCTGCACCTACACCGGCACCGGCACGTGCACCTGGATCATCGTATGCTACTGCTTCAGCCTCTATTAAGCGAAAGAGGAAGAGTAAAAATAAAAATGATGAGCCTAATATGTTGGACCAGATGATTCAACTAATGACTCAGGCTATTGACAACTTATGCCCAGTCCCTGACATCAATTGCATCTGGGAGGAGATCTTGAAAGTGAAAGGCCTAACTGAAGATGAACCAATAGAGTGTGTGGAGTTTCTTAGTAGTGATAAGGCGAAGGCCACATTTTTTTATACTTTACCTATTCACAAGCGGAGGCAATGGCTAGATCGAAAAATTCTTAATTTGTAATAAGTAACATAAATCGGTCATAAACATTTGACTTTTTTGTGTTAGGTCTAAGTATTTGGTTTATGTTTCTATTTTGATTTTAGAAATAAACTGTCAACTTTCTCTTAGACATGCCTATTGGTTTGAGAAGTCAATGCAATATGTGAAACGTTTGAGAAATCAAGTGATCCATATATTTTCTCTATTATAAATTTATTTCTGTCGATTTGTCAATAATATTCTTGTGGTTGGACATGGAATAAGATTTCTCATAGGACCATTCATCAACTCGAATATTGAATATACCTGGATCTATTCTCTCTTCATGTTAGAGTCAACTATATCATGTGTAATGTCACGGCGAATCAGTGGGTGGAGTTGCCCAAGTGTTTTGTGAATGGGAAGGCCAAGGAGTTCATGTATGCCTTCTCTTTTGAGGTATAGAATTCTTGTTCCTCACTGTATACAATCTTACAGTGAGGATAATATTCATAAGAGCATTAATTATTGGGTTTGGGCCAGCACTGCCAATGGGAACAGGATGCTGGATTCTGCTTGTCGTGAAGCAAAAGAGAATGGAGATTCTTGTCCGATTTTCTTGTTCTTTTCGGTAATTTCGAACTTACGTAGATTCAATCAACTCAGTTTTGGAATAACGACAAACTATTTATTTTTAGAAAAATTTGAGGTTTGTGACTGCCTCTATAGAGTTCTTGTCCTTTTTCTTCCATTGTATTAACATTTGATGTTTTGTTTATGAAAAACATTGTCAGGTAAATGCCAGTGCTCAATTTTGTACATGTTTTGTATGATTCCACTCCTACTATAAAATCTAGTGTTACTATTTTATTTTTGTGCGACTAATATGAGTTGGAAACTTGGCCGTGTATTAAATGTTGTGTAGTCGTTTTTCCAAATAACCGTTGTCATGTGATTTAGGTCATGGCGGTGCTCGAGTAGCAGAATATGTGAAACATAACCTCTTCAGTAATTTGATCAGGCACCCAAAGTTTATTACTGACACCAAGTCGGCCATAGGTGCTGCTCTCTTTTTTTCCATTTTGTTTGTGTTTCAAATCTATCTTGTTGTGATATAATTTAAGCTAATAACCGATCATATCGGTCATGTTTCTTATCCTGCAGCTAAAGCATACAACCATACTGACTCAGAGTTTCTGAAGTGTGAGAATAATCAGAACTGGGATGCTGGTTCAACTGCTTCAACTGCTATCCTTGTTGGTGATCGTTTGCTTGTTGCGAATGTTGGGGATTCTAGGGTTGTTATATGTAGGGGTGGCAATGGTGGGTTCCCTTTCTAGAAGATTGCTCATTGCTCCTTAATTCTGCTCGTATGTACCCAAATTTTGTTTTGTACAAATTGGAACTTTTCCTCTTGGATGAAATATGTATGATCAAATGTAGTCATTTAGAATGCCATCTCGGCCTTGTAGGAGAAGCCCAATTTTGTGCAGGCATTTAGTATATGGTGTCATAGTCAATGAATATCTCAATGTGATCACTGCTGTAGTTCTGTGCTTTTAGATGGTCTGAAAAGTGCAAGCTGCTATGCCAAAACTTTAGTTTGCTGCCTTTTTAAAGAATAATCCAGCACCGTCCATCATGAGCATTGCTAATCATTAGTCCTGCATGGTGAGGCCTGTGGTTATCAGGCTGAAATGTTTGATTTCTTCCTTTCGTTTCTCTGCTATAAAGAACAGTGGAAATCTAATTAGATTTCCACTGTGGTTGATTTCTTCCCTTTATTTTCCTGCAAAAGAATAACGAAAATTTAGTGGGATGGAAAAAATTTCTGCATAAATTGTTTCCTTTATTTTATTTCCTAGGAAACTAAAAGAACAGAGCCTTATAGATTTTTGGGGTGTGAATAAAATTTCGAGCATCTGCGAGCGATTGGTGCATCGGCCATCGCACCAAGCACTGATCGATAGCCCACAGGGGCATTACGTACCTGAGTATGCTCTGTGCGTTCATCGAACATTTGCCTTTTTCAATGGACGAGACATCTCGTGGTCGCACTGAGACTCGTTGCGCGTTGGCGGCGCAGATATAGAGATTGAAAAGGGGAGGTTTTTTTCAAAAATAGTCCTCCATTCTCACAAATTGTTGGGAATTACTTTTGTATTACTTTTCTAACCCTAAACATGTGCTAAATGTCAAATCCGAACAGTTGTTATATTTTGTCCATTTTATCCTTAAAGGCAAACAAAATAGATAAAAATCAAAAAAGTCTGTTCATCTTCTCTGTTGAAATTTTTATCTCGCTTCAACCGTCTCTTGTCACTAGAGATCGTTAGGATGATTCATTTTTCGTCCCCGATGCTCTTACATAACGTGAAGTACTTAGTCAGCCATTACCGTCAAGCCGGCGGGTGAGCAGACAGTGGCTGGTGGTGACTGTAGGTGGTAAGAAACGAGATGGAAATGAGAGATGGAGACAAGTTTGGCACGGTCTTGTTCATTTCTTATCGGAATTCAGTGATTCTGGAGGTGTTGCGATTCTCGGGTAATCTTCTACGAGATCATCTAGAGACGAGGATAAAATAAAGTCAGTACCACCAGTATCTTTTAATGGAAGATTGGATATATGCAATGTAATAAAAGTAAACAATAGGAAATAAATGAGATATGGAAATGAGAGTCGGAGGTAAGATCGGCACAATGTACCGTCGTCGATTCTCATCGAAATTCAGTGATTCCAAAGACGTTTCGATTCTCGGGTGATCTTCTACGAGGCCATTCAGAAGTGAGAATAAAATGAAGTCAGCTCCACTAGTAGTTTTTAATAGAAGATTAGATGGATGTAATGTAAAGTGAAAAGAGGGAAGAAATGAGAGATGGAAATAAAAGTTGGAATCATTTGCATAGGCGCATTCTATAGATGCGCCGACACAGCGGTGAAGATATGTCGGAGCACCAGTGAAGATGCACCGGCACATCTTTCCTGGTGCTCCGGCGTATCTTTACTGGTGCGCCAATGCATCTCCACTAGTGCTCCGGAGCATCTTCACTGGTGCGCCAACACATTTTATTGCGGCGACATAGTATCATGCTCCGACGCGTTCTACTACAGCAACAAAGTAAAATGGAAGATAAAAATAAGAGCCGAAAGTAAGTTCGACATTATGTACCTTCTTTGTTTCTCATCGAAATTCAACGATTTCAGAGACGTGATCATTGGGTGATCCTCTACGAGACTATCCAAAGGTGATGATAAAATCAAGTTAACACCACTAGTAGCTTTTATTGAAAGATTGAATAAATGTAATATAAAAATAATGAACAAGAGAGAAGAAATGAGAGATGAAAATGAGATTCGGAGGCAAGTTCGACATGGTGTACCTTTTTTTTTTATTTCTCATTGGAATTCAGTAATTCTTGAGGCGTTGCGATCCTCGGGTGATCATCTAGAGATGAGGATAAAATAAAGTCAATATCACCAGTAACTTTTAATGAAAAATTGGATGGATATAATATAAAAACAATGAATAAGAGGGAAGAAATAAGAGATAGAAATAAGAGTCGGAGGTAAGTTTGGCACGACGTAGCGTCTTCGTTTTTCATCGGAATTCAGTGATTCCAGAGATGTTGCGATCCTCGGGTGATCCTTTACGAGACCATTCAGAAACAAGAATAAAATGAAATCAACACTACTAGTAGTATTTAATAAATATTGGATGGATATAATGTAAAGTGAATAAGAGGAAGAAAATGAGAGATGGAAATAAGAGGCTGAATCATTTGTGCAGGAGCATCTACTGCGGTGCATCACTGAAGATACGCCGGCGCACCAACGAAGATGCGTCGGAGCACCAGTGGAGATACACTGGTGCACCATTGGAGATGCGTCGGCGCATCTCCATTGGTGCTCCGGCGCATCTTCACTGGTGCGCCGATGCATCTCACAGGTGCTCCAGAGCATCTTTACTGGTGCGCCAACGTATCTTCACTGATGCGTTGACGCATTTTCACTGGTGCTCCGACGTATATTCACTGATGCACCCAGTAGAATACGTTTGCGCAAATGACTTAAGCTCCCATTTTCATCAGAATTAAGTACTTCCAGAGGTGTTGTGATCCTCGAGTGATCCTCTACGAGACTGTCCAGTGTTGAGCATAAAATGAAGTCGGCACCACCAGTAGCTTTTAATGGAAGATTGGATAGATGTAATGTAAAAATAATAAACAAGAGTGAAGAAATGACAGACGGAAATGAGATTTGGAGGCAAGTTTGGCACGACACGACGATGGCAGGTGGTGGTAGCATCCCCATAGGGTTCATCACATGGCCCAATCGTAGCCATTGAAATGCACTAGCGCACATAATGCACCGACGCATCAGTGACATGCACCGGCGCGCGCGCATAATGAGCCGATGCATTAGTGAAATGCATCGGCGCACAGACATATCAGTGAAACACTCTAGGAGTATTTCACTGATGCACTGATGAATTCTACTGCGACAACGCAGTGGAATGCGCCAGCGCATTTTAAGGTGGGCCGCCATAAAATGGAAGATGGAAATGAGCGCTAGAGGCAATTTAGGCATGGCCGACGCTCCATCGGCCACCACCCTTGCTGCCCCATCAGCCACCATGGGTGGTTGCCAATGGGGCGGCAACGGTGGGCCGTGGGCGACCGGTGGTCGGTGAGGGTGGTGACCGACTACGACGGCAGCGGGTAGTGACCAGCGGGATGACGTCGTCGACAGGAGGTGCCTACCAGTGGTCGACGAAGACTGGCAGGCGACGATGGCCGGTGGTGGGCTGCAGTTGGTCGTGGTACTATTATCCACCTAGAATTCATCTCATGGTCCAATCATGGCCATTGAAATGGGATGCACCACATGTCTCTCCCCAAAGCGTCAGTGATCAAAAGGAGAGACAGATCATAAGTGGAGCGGAGTCAAAGCCCTTTGAAATTGGGAGTGAAGCCCTTTACAAGTCTCGGGGTTATTTTAGTCCAAAACAAAAAAAGTGGTCAGAAAAGTAATGAAAAAAGCAACCGTGTCTATTCCCAACAATACGACAGTTGGGGGCCATTCTGGGAAAAACCTCTAGAAACGGGTGGGTTGAGATTAAATTTGGTAATTTTATTTGTACTCCAAAACTACTTCACATATTAATATCCACCCCTCGTCTACCTACTCAAAATCATTCTGATGATAAGTATATCCCTTCTCATACCTCATATCTTAATCACTTACTCCGCTGCATCTACCCCATCTCTAATCCTATCTCATAATCCCTTACCTCACTGCATTCTTCCATCTGGCGCACGAACCCACAAGGATTCCCAAGCTTTGTATCCGGTGTTTTTAGGGTGGCTTAGAACTTCGATGGCAGTGTAGAAGATGGTTGGATGAGGGAGGAGGTGATAAGATATGGGGAAGCAGACTCCGTCTCTGGCGAGCATCCTCCTGTCTGGCGTACAAACCGGCAAGCATCCTCGGGTTCCGTATCCGACGACTCTATGGTGGGTTAGGGCTTCGGTGGCGGTGGGGAAGATGGAGGAGGGAGGAGGTGGCTTCGATGACTAGCTCAACGAGTGCAAGCGTCAACTCCGGCTCTGGCGGTAATGGGGAAGGGGGGGGGGGGGGGGGGGGGGGGGGGTTGGAAGGGGAGAAAGGGCGAAAGTGGGGGTAGTTTGGGGTTTCGGTTAAAAAGATGAGGGAGTATGATTAGGGTATGAGGTAAATACTGATTTTTGTGAGGAAACAGGGCATGTGTACTAGTTTTGGAGCATAAATACAATTTTTCTTAATTTTTTTTTAATGCCATAAAAGATGAGGCTTACTAGCCAATGGGACGAAGAGCCGTAAAATCATATTCTCTCTTTCTGTCAATGTTTTCAAAATCAGACTGGACAACTATACAAAAAGGTACCTGATTCGGTTCAAATCAACGATTAAACTAGATAAATCTAGGATGAATAGCACATATTTTTTAAAAAAAATTATAAAACTAAATAAATTTGGTGAGAAACGAACAAGACCTTGGTATTTTGTCTGTATAGGAACCGAATGCCAACACTGTTTGTGTTTGATGCATCAACATATTTTTCGTGCCCATTTTATCTTTTTGTTAGTTTCTTCATTTTTATTTTGACTGTTTTACCCTCTTGCTTTATTGTTTTTGTCCTTTATTTTTTTGTATTTTTTTACAAAACGGTCCTTGTTTATTTGCCAACACAATTGACAGATGTTGGTGCGTGTTTCGAGTCCACGGATTATCGACAATTGCTTTTTTGATTTTTTTTTTTTTTTGAGAAATCCCTCTCAGAGAATGAGGAGGGGTTCGGCCTAGACCTTACCAGTTTATTGATAATAATAAAAAAAGGGGGGGTTACAAGCGCTCAAGTGTCGCCGTTATATAGATCAAAGAGAAAACTCCGAGCCCCCGCCGTAGCGCCCGATGCCCAAAGGTGGATGGCACACTTGATCTGGGAAATGACATGTTCCACCGAGGAGTTCTTACCCTGAAATGTTCTCTTGTTCTGCTCAAGCCAGATCACCCAAGCGATACCAATTGCCAGCATATCCCAGCCTCGCCGATCCGGCCCCCGAAAATTCCTGCGTCTCCACGTCCCCCATAGAAGCTCGAGGGTTGCCGGAGATGATTGTTTGTTCAATCGCCGGAGGAAGTGGGCCCACACCAACTTGGAGAACTCACAGCCCATCAACAAGTGGTCTATGGTCTTATCCCCCATCCCACAAAAACTACAGGACGGGTCGATCACCCCTGGATGATTTCTCCGCAAAAGGTTAACATTCGTGAGAATCCTATTTTTGAGTCATTTCATTAGGTATGGCCTGGGCAAACAATACCAAAATTAAATAGTCACATAGAACATAAGAAAAATAAAACTGCATAAACAAAAGTTTTGAATTCTAAAATTCAGACTCTATGGATGGGTGTGCGTGGTTGGTTGATTGGGTGTAGATGTGCGTCAGTGGGTGTGTGGATATGTCTGTATGGTTGGGTGTGCGTGGGTTTGCATAGGAGGATGGGTGCATAGGAGGATGGGTGCGTGAGTGTGCGTGGGTTTGTATGAGTGGGTGGAGGTATATGTATGGATGGGTGTGTGTGTGTGGGTGGGTACGTGGGTTGATGGGTGGGTGTATATGGGTGAGGGCGTGGGTGTACATGTGGGTAAGAGTGTATGGGTGGGTGGGTAGATATGCATGGTTGGGTGGGTGGGTGTATATGTTTGTGGGTCTGTATGGGTATGTGTGGATGTGTATAGGTAAATTGGTTGGAGTACGTGTGTTGGTGGGTGGTATAGTGCACGTGGGTGGGTGTGAATGTATATATATGTGTGGGTGGTTAGGTAGGTGGGTTTGTGTGTGGGTGTGTATGTATGGGTGGATAGGTGGGTTTGCGTGGAACGGTGAGTGTGGGTGGGTGTGTTGGGGTGGGAGAGGATAAGTGTGTATGTGTACAGGGGTGTGTAGGTATGTGTGTGTGTGTGTGTATAGATGCGTGGGTATGTGTATATTGGAGGGGGGTGGATGGTTGGGTGTGAGTGCATGGTTAGGTGGGTATGTCTGTATGTGTCGGTTGGTACGTGTGGGTGGGTGAGTGGTTTATAGGTGGGTGAGTATGTATGTGTGTGTGGAGGGGGGGGTGTGCGTATATGGGTAGGTGGGTGGATATGTGATGGCGCGTGGGTAGGTGTGGGTAGGTGGGTGTGTATGGCTGGTGCGTAAGTATGTATATGTGGGTGTATAGGGTATGCGTTGGTTCACGTGGATGGCTGGGTATATGTGTGTGTGTGTGTGTGTGTTAGTGGGTGGATATATGTCTTTGTGTGCATAGGTGGGTATGTATGCGTGCATGGGCGTGGGTGAGTGTGTGTGTGTGTGTGTGTGTGTGTGCGCGCGCGCGTGGGTGGCTTGGAATGGGGTGTGTGTGGGTGGGTGCACCTTTATGGGTTGTTGGGTGGGTGCATATATGCATGGGTGGGTGATTGTGCGTGGGTGGATGGGTGTGTGTATGTGCGTAGGTATTTGTGGGAGGATGGGGGTATGTGTATGTGGGTGTGTGGGTTGGGGGTAGGTGTAAATGTGTGAGTAGGGGGGTGTATGTATGTGTATGGGGGTAGCTGGGTGGGATGGTGTGCGTAGATTGTTGGCTTTGTAGGTGGGTGGGTGTGCGTGTGTTGACCCTCGCACTCCCACGCACCAACCAATACACGCACACCCACACACACACACATATACCCACTCACCTACCCACCCACACATACCCATCCACCCACTTCCCGCCACCCCCCCAACACACACATACATATCATACCTATCCACCTACACTCATCGATCCAAGCACACCCACCGATCTTCCCACCCGAGCTAACCTACCCACCCATCCACACACACACACACACACACACACACACACACACACACACACACATCTACACATACACACCCGCCCACCCACACACATACCCATGCACGCACACCCCCTACACACATACCCATCTACCCACACTTACCAACCCAAGCACGCACACCCACCTAGTCACCCACACAAAACAACTCACATATCCACACACACACACGAACCTACCCGCCCACGCAAAACCCACCTACCCACCTATATATACCACCCACACATATCTTCACATACCCCCCCACTCACTTACGCGCGTCTTTGCACACCCACCCACCCATTCACACACACATATACCTATCAAGCCACGCACAAACCCACCAACTCACCCACACGTATATAACTACGCACCCACTCACCTACACACACATACCAACACACCCACTCCCACACACACAACCATCCACCCACACATACATACATACCCACACACATTCTACGTATGGATAGGTGGGTGGGTATGTGTGTGTGTGTGTGTGTGGGTGCATGGGTATGTGTATGTATAGGTGGGTGTGCGAGAGTGAGCATTGGTGAGTGGGTGTGCGAAGGTGCAGGGTATATGTGTGTGTGTGTGTGTGTGCGCGTGCGCGTGGGTAGGTTGGGCTGTTCATAGGTGGTTGGGTATGTGTGTGTAGGTGGGAGGAATGTGTGTGTGTGCACACGCGCGCATGGGTTGGTAGGAATGCGTGGGTGGGTGGGTGTGCATGGGTGGGTTGGTGTGTGAGGGTGGGTAGTGGGTATGTGTGTGTGTGTGGATGGGTGGGTGGTTTTGTGCGTGAGTAGGTGTGTGTGGGTGGCTGGGTTGGTGGATGTACGTGTGGGGGTGGGTGTGTAAGTGTGTGCGAGGATGTGGGTTGGTGTGTGTATGTGGATGGATATATGTGAATGGATGGGTGGGTCTGCGTGGGTGGGTATGTATGTTTGTCTGGGTGGGTGGGTTTGTGTGGGTGGGTGGGTAAGTGTGCGTACTTGTGTCGGTGAGTGTTTGTGGGTTGTTATGTGTGTAAAGGCGTGGGTAGGTGGCATGGCCGGTTCTGAGATATTGGGGGCCTGAGGCGAAGATTTAAAAATATGCCCCTTTTATACATACTAATAGGCACAAAACTAACATAGAAGTAAAAAATATTAATAGAAGTAAATTATTATTATTTATTAAATTAAAATAAGCATAATTAAAATTTTCATACATCAAAACAATATAAAAAAATTAAAACTAACATATATTTATTTTATATATCTTGTTGAATCTTCTAGACAAAATAGACATGTGCATTCACATAAAAAATTTTATATAAAAAAGAAGTCCACTACTGCAGAGCGATTAGTGAGAGACAAAAATTTAATGGATGATAAAAAATACCTTGAACTCGAGTGAATAACGATTAGCGAATCAATGATCAAAGTCGGATTCAAGACGACCCTATCACAAACACACATATGGAGAGTGAGTGAGAGATAAGTCCGCTGCTGCAGAGCCACCGGCCTTGAGTAGTCGCCGGGCACAAACAGACAAACGCACCCACACATAGAGCGAGCGAGTGAGCGAGAGTGAGGGGGAGAGAGAGAGATCGTGCTAGAGATATAAATGCAAGATTTTTTTGGATAAGCGTGCAGATTTTTGGTGCCAATTTTGCGTTGTTTTTAGAATGAGCATTTTTAATGGGTAAGCGAGCAGAATTGTTTTGCACACGAGGGCCCCGTGGAGAGCCTACAACTGCTTGTGTGGGGTTTGGGCCTAAGTACAAGGCAAAAGCCTAGAGATTGTGGGCCTTCTTCTCAAGTGGGGCGGGCTAGCTTTGAACCATTTATTAGTCACCGGCGCTAGGTGCCCAATTTGTCCTAGAGTATACTTTAAAAAAATATTGGGCCCCCTTGATTACGAGGCCTAGGGCGGTCACCCACGGCGCCCATCCTCAGGGTAGGTCCTGGTGGGTGGGTGCGGGTGTGTGTGTTGGGGGGGGGTTATATGTATGTATGTGTGGATGGGTGGGTATTTTGTGTGTGGGTGGATGGTTAGGTATATGTGCGTTGGTAGGTGGGTGGATGAGTATGTGTATAGGGCTGCGTATGTGTGTGCATTGATATAAAGTATTTGGTTTTTAGAGAGAACGTTGAAGGCTATTCATCATATCAGCACAAAATTGATGGCCACTGATCCTATGACTAAAGAGTCGTCACCTAGATTGTACAATGCTCAAGTGGAGCATAGGGAGCTCATTAGCGTTTTTTTTTTAAGTAAGAAATTCTATTGATAGAGAAAAGAGAGTAAGAGATTACCCCTTTATAATCCAAAACTAGACCTAAACTCATGCATCGAGTTTTCTCCATGTACCCCCAGCATCTTGTCCGCATCTTTGATCTTGTTGTCCCCAATAGTCAACAGGATGTCTCCTACATATTTGATTACCTCCTCTAGGACCTTTTTTTGGGATTTATTCAGTCATCAAAAATCCGAATATTGCGTTCCTTCCAAACAGAGGCCATCGCACATGAAACCATCAATATAATAATGTTGCTGTGAAGGGATTCGGAATGAGCTAACCCATTGAGTCTTCCGATCATCTCCTTGAATGGTTCTCCTTGACAGTTTGAGCCATATATGATTGGAATAGGAGCAAGAGAAAAATAAATGATCCACAGTCTCTTCTTCTTTGAAGTAAAGAGCACACCTGTTGGCCATGTGGAACACCTTGGACTTTAAGTGTCTTGAATGGCTAATCGATTGTGGATTGCTCTCCAAACGAGGACTGCAAAACTAGGAGGAACTGGCCCAACCCAGACAAGGTTTGCCCAGTTCGCCACTTGTGCTTTATGTCGGACTTCTTCCCAAGCTTCAGCAAGTCTGAAACAACCGTCCTTGGATTTGATCCATGCACTTGATTGCATTATCGAGGTTTGTTCTCTTCTATAGGAATATCTTGGATGATCTCAAACAAGATTTGAGTTCTGTTGTTGACCGGTCTCAGAAGCCTCATGTAAGCCCTCTATGAAATCCCCTACTCTAGCATTAAGACACCCTTGTTCCATAATGGCTCTATTTCTCACTATTTCAGCTGGGCTAAGCGTCTCTATCCATGGGTCCTCTCAAAAATAAATGTCTGATCCAACTCTAATGGAGAAAGAAATAAACTCTCTCAACTTTTTTCTGATTTTGAGGATGTCTTTCCATATAGAGGAGTAATGGGAGGTTGGGCTCGTGCTCTAGAAGTTTTTTCTTTCCAATGTATCTGCCCTTTATCCATTTACTCCATAGTGAGTTGTGATCTGAGATAAGAAGCCACCCCAATCTAACAAGACTAAATTTAGTTATCTCCCCCACTCTTCTGCTGCCTCGACCGCCTTCTGTTTTTGGTTTGCAAACGAGGTCCCACTTCACATGAGTAGCTGAAGACTGCCACAAAAATTTCTTCATCAGCTTCTCTATCTTCTTCTGAACCAAAATAGGGGTAGAGAAAGCTGATGCCCAATAGTAGGAGTGCCTCTGTAGGACTGATTTGATAAGCTCCACTCTTCCTCCAATTGATAAAAATTTGGAGGCCCAACTATCAATGGTTTTAGAGACTTTTTCGATAAGAGGCTTGTAGAGGACTCCATTCACCTTGGTTGGGACTAGGGGTAACCCCAAATACTTCACACATAGGCTCTCCAAAGTGATTTCTAGCTAGGAGAAATCACTATAAGTGTTTGTACTTGAACGGGATAAAAACACCTTACTTTTATCTCTACTAATCAAGAGCCTTGACTCCCCTCCAAATTTCTCAAACAGAAAGGTTAGCTTCTTTATAGCTTCTTTCGAGGGTTTGAAGAATAGCATGAGGTCGTCTGCGAAGATGAGGTTGGAGATGGGTGGTCCCTTGCCAATACTGAAGCATCGCCAATCTTTACGGAGGGCTCCCCATTCAATTTCTAGAGAGAGGTATTCCATAGCAATTGTGAAGAAGTAAGCAGAGAGGGGGTCCCCTTGTCTAAGTCCTCTATTGGATTTTATGAAACCTGCAAGAGAGCCATTAACAAGTATGGAAAATGAGGGAGAACAAGCAGAGAGGGGGTCCCCTTGTCTATGTCCTCTATTGGATTTTATGAAACCTGTAGGAGAGCCATTACCAAGTATGGAAAATGAGGGAGAACAAATGCACGCTTTGATCCATTGAGTCCAAGTTGTGTCGAACCCTAAGCACTTAAGAGCATGTAGCACAAACTCCCTATTCACCGAATCATAGGCTTTGACTATGTCGAGTTTCAAGCAAGCTCTCCTCGGCCCCATCTTACTAGGAAAGTTCTTGACCATTTCATGAGCTAGCAAGATATTATCAGTGATTCTTCTCCCTTGAATGAAAGCCGACCAGTTTGGGGATATTAGTTCACCCAAGACAATCCAAAGCCGATTAGCAAGGATCTTGGCTATGAATTTGTAGATGCAATTGCACAATGAAATTGGCCTGAAGTCCTTGTAGGTTTTGAATTGAAAATTTTAGAAACCAAAGCAATAAAAGTATGATTGAGAGTTGAGAGTAGCTGCCTGGAGATGAAGAAGTTGTCTACAACCTTCCACACATCCTCTTTCAGAATATCACAGTGCTTCTATAGAAGTAGTAATTGAAACCATCTGGACCTGGGGCTTTATCGAAATTGGCCTCTCACCACTTCCTCAAGTTCTGTGAGTCTGACCGGTCTACTAATCCACTTCATAGCGTCTGGAGTAAATATTTTCCCGAAGACAATGTGGTCAAAACTGAAGGTTTGATCATTTCTATGAAACAATTCTGAGGAATGGGAGATAGCTTCATCTCTGATCTCCTGGACATCTTGAGTAGAAGTGCCATTGACTAGCTTGATAGAGCTAATGGAGTTGGTGCTGCACCTGGCCTTGAAAGACAAGAAGAAAAATTTGGAGTTTCGATCACCCTCCTTAAGCCAAGAGATTCTTGACTTTTGCCTCCAGTTTTACTCTTCTTTTACCATCAGCAGATCAAGTTCAGAGGAGGCGAGGTTCTCCATTTTCGCAAGCTCCAGATCTAGTGGTTTGGACTGAATATCCTCCTGGATCCCAGTAAGTTTGTTTTTTGCCTCCTTTACTGAATCCACAATGTTGGCTTTGCTCTCTTTCACCCAAATCTTGATCCTATTTTTGGCATTCTTCATCTTGTCCACAAAGAGGTAGGAGGGGTACCTAGATTTGTTGGTGGTCCAGGCTTCGGAGACAATCTCTGAGAAGCCTTGCATTTTGCTCCAGTAGTTGAAGAATTTGAAAGGTTTGGGACCCCAATAAATGCTATTCTGCCAATGGAGAATAATATGTGAATAATCACTGGTCCCAGCCACTTGGAACTCAGCCCACGAGGAGGGTAACGAATCGGTCTAGGCTGTGTTAACGAGAAATCTATCTATGCGGCTCAAAATTCTGCTAGAGGAGTCTTGCTTATTTGACCAAGTCCAGGTGTGACCTTTGGAGTTAATTTCTTTCAAGCCATTTGATAAGGTGTATGTATTCAAAATGCCATTTGATAAAATTTTAAAGAAAAGCATAGTGTCTATTTTTACAATAAAGATATCCTTTAGGACTTAAATTTTGGACACCGAATTATTAGTTCATTGATAAAAAAAAAACCACACAAATCAATCACTTAAAGAGCGTTCACAATCATGGAAGGTAGTATCCATTTATAGGGTATGTGCTGCCATGATTTATGTGGCTATACATCTGAAATCTTTTTTTTTTTTTGAGAACCCGTCCAAGAGAAGGAAAGGTTAGGCGACCCCCGACCAATTATATAAAAAATAGAATTAAGTTATAATGTGGTTTAGAGAAATTTGAGTCCCGTTTTATGTTATAAAGCTATTGTGACAATATGGGCCAAGTGGAAGAATGTTAGAGAGTGGCCCACATTGCCACTTATGTGCTTTGAGATGATAACATATCTTACGGTTATATCTCGTAACAACTCTGTTACATTTATAACCACTGTGGTAACTCTTCTCTATGATGATAACTCCAGATGTAACTAATGGTTGTTAATTATTTATTATAAATAAATAATGGGACTTGGGGTTTTACCTAAGTCAGTCATCCGTTGCCTCTCTCTCTCTCTCTCTCTCTCTCTCTCTCTCTCTCTCTCTCTCTCTCTCTCTCTCTCAAAATCTATTATGGTATCAGAGCCACGTCTCTGAGGTGTGTTAGATCAACATCTACCCTCAGTTCCTCAACCTTTTCTTCCAACCATTTTTTTTCTTCTCTTCTCTTAAGCATCCTTCATCATGATAGATTCCTCCTCAACACTTTCTTTTTCTACGTCTTACTCATCCTCCGTCCTTGCCTTCTCTCTCGATAATGCACCTTATCAAAAACCTGAGCTCTCGGTGACAATAAAACTCAATGACACCGGAAACGATATCACGTATATTACTCACATCCTCTCTAAAGATGAAGTCTCAGTTTGAGATGAAGGACCTTGGTCACCTTCATCATTTTCTTGGCATTAAGGTCTCTTCCAATGCCAAGGGCCTATTACTTGCACCAACACAAATATCCTATTGAAATTTTCTCTCGCGTAGCAATGACTGATTGCAAGCCATACCTAACACCCACCTCCTCCAAGAAGGGTCTGGATCCGACTCTTACTACTCTGTTTCATGATTCTACACTTTATAGGAGTCTTGCGGACATTCTTCAATATCTGACAGTCACCAGGCCGGATATCTCCTATGCGGTCAACACCATTTGCCAGCACATGCATACTCCAACAATCCGGTGACTTTTCCGAACTCAAGCGGGTGCTTCGTTACATCAAGGGCACCATCTCACATGGCCTCCGATTTTCCCCTGGCCCTCTTTTACTTCAATCTTTTTCTGATGCTGATTGGGCTAGGAATGACGTCGATCGGCGATCTACTACCGGACTGTGCTTGCTGCTTGACAGGAATCTGGTCTTCTGGTCTGCTAAAAAATAACCCATGGTTGCTCGCTCTTCTACGGAATCTGAAAACCGGAGTCTCGCCATTACTGCTGCTGAAGTCACTTGGCTAGTCATGCTACTTCATGACCTGCATATCCACGTGCCTGGTCCTCCCATTATCTGGTGTGACAATATCTCTGCCATTGCATTGCCTCAAATCCAGTTTTTCATGCCCCCATCAAACATATCGAAGTGGGCTACCACTTCGTTCGTGAGAAGGTAATTCAGAAGCGCCTCAAGGTTCGCCATATTTATGTAGTCGATCAACTTACTGATATCTTCACCAAGCATTTGTCTCAGACTCGGTTCAAATCACTACGGGACAAGCTTCTCATCCGATCTGTCGATCAGCTTGCGGGGGGCTATAACATATCTGATGGTTATATCTCATAACAACTATGTTACGTTGATAACTACTGTGATAACTCTTCTCTGTTATGATAACTCCCGATGTAACTAATGGTTGTTAATTATTTATTATAAATAAACAATGGGACTTGGGGTTTTACCCAAGTCAGCCATCCGTTGCTTCTCTCTCTCTCTCTCTCTCTCTCTCTCTCTCTCTCTCTCTCTCTCTCTCTCTCTCTCTCTCTCTCTCTCTCTCTCTCTCTTCTCTCTCTCTCTCTCTCTCTCTCTCTCTCTCTCTCTCTCTCTCTCTCTCTCTCTCTCAATCTATTATGAGATAATTTGGCCCTCAAGCCCATTTGCCTTTAAGGATAAATGACATCCCTGGGTAGGAAAGGGGTTAGGTAGACCTAGGGATGGCAGCGGTGTGGTTCAAAATCAAGAACCACGGTAAACGCATCGCATGGTGCGGTTTTGGTTTACCAAAATATAAACCGTCGCGGTGAGGTATTGGATTGCCCAAAACCTCATAAAATTGCACCGTTTAGACCATTATAATGATAAGCCGCGGGGCACCACACCGCACCGCATGATGCAGTTTCAGTTTTACATAATGATACACCGTCGCGGTGCGGTGCAGTTTCGGTGTAGCGGTTCAGTGTTGCGGTGTGGTTTTGGTTTTGCCCAAAACCGCACTAAAATCGCACCGTTGCCATCTCTAGGCAGACCCCAACATGTATATTAGAACAGGAGGAAAGAATGTACAAATCCTGACTCTACACCCAACAGGTGCAGTGTCGAAGGCACAAAAAAGCCCTCAGAACAGCAACACCTCCTGCCAACAAAAGCCACAAACCATCAACATCTACAAAAGCCAAAACACACTATCCCAATGTGGTAATTGGCCCCTCAAGCCCATTCTTCCTCCTAAGTTAATTTCAATGTGGTGAGTCACTGAATAATGGGTGGCTCAATTCTTACTAAGCTGGTGGTTGAAGTTAGTACAAGTAACGGGGAGAAGCTGTCCGTGGTGTGGACGGAGCCTTGCCGACGGCGCCTGTCCTTCGACATCGTGCCCGTTTGGGGCTTGGGAGTTGTCCGTGGTGTGGAGAAGATGAGGGAAACAATGACTCATGTCTTCTGGGATTGTCGTCAGACACTCGAGTTTTGGATGGCGGTGGAACGACGTACATGCAGTGGCCATGTGATGTGGTGGAAGACTAGGTGAGATAAGATATTTTGACAAAGTCAGGGAACTTGTCTGTCGGTGGCGGCTCAGGCTCATGACATGGCTCAACAGTTTATCACTGCGTCGGTGGATAGATGGGTGGCTCGTAGAGGTTTCCAAGGGGAGGAGTACTATATCTGGACGGATGGTTCTTTCGTATCGGCGTCAGAGAGTGTAAGCGGGGCGTTGACAGAGCTGGCTCGCCGTCAGCTCTAGAAGGTGGTGGTGCATAACCGATGCGACTTCTGCTAGGGATGCCTGATAGGTGGCCGTTGGGGTCTCTATGGCTCTGAGTCCTATTGTGGGGTCGTGTTTGATGACGTGGAGTCTTCTTCAGGGGGTATCGGTTCATTGGGTGCACAGATCGGCTTATAGTGCATCTCATTGGTTGGCTCAGGTGGGTTAGGGGTAGGGGAAGTTGATTTCCCTCAGGTTTTGTCTGCCCTCGTGCTCGAGGACCTACAGGTGTTTTAGGTGATCGAAGTCTAATGAAGCCTAATGTACCCAAAAAAAAAATGGGGAGAAGCTACTATGAAGTTAAACAACTCCCCATCATCTTCCTCATTAGCCATTGGAGATGGGAGAATGGTAATGGGAGTGGCATGTGTGAAGGGTCCCTGCTTTGCAAATGAGCAGACGTATGGAGAGTCAATCATTCCTTGCATCTGGTGCTTGAGGGAGAGTAAAAAATCTTCCATTGTTTGATGCTAAGTGCGTGTGGATCAACATCTTCAAACATGGCCGGAGGTATAAAGCTATTATCTTTGGATAAAATTTATCAAAAATGACTCTCACGTTGCTGAGAGGTCACATGATCGAACCAAGGCTACCACAGTGTAGTATGAAAAGGTATGGCCACGAGTAGGGGCATAGTCAGGATTTTCTTGGGGGGGCATGTCTAAAATGACTCTCACGTTGCTGAGAGGTCACATGATCGAACCAAGGCTACCACAGTGTAGTATAAAAAAAGGTATGGCCACGAGCAGGGGCATAGCCAGATTTTCTTGGGGGGGGGGGGGGAGGGGGGGGGGAGTCGAATTACATTTATTAAGCTAAAAATGTCACATATTTTTACCCTACTTTAATTAATTAATTATTTTAAAAAGAAAGGAAAGTCTCAACTCATTACTATGATGATTCAAAGTTTGTCCGACAAAAATTAGGGTAGGAGCTGAAATAACATAGCTAACAATTGATTTCATAAACACACAGAAAAATCAGCACAAATCTTGATCAACTCCTAATAACATTAAAAAAAGGGTTATGTGTCTATGGTCCCCTTACAACATATCAGAGGGGTAAAAAGGACCAGTAATATTTGTCTTTCGCCTAAGGTCCCTCGACAACACATCGGAGAGGTGAAGAGGGATGCCTAAACCCGATAATACCCTCATCAAACCCAATAATACCTTTTGTATTTCTCGATCTTGAGAACAGGTGGGCGTGACGGCGACGGCAGAGACGGCACGAGCAGCACCTCGAGTCGTAGCTGCTCGGCGCCACCGCCCTGACGACAGTGAGCAGTGGAGGCGAGGGATAGGTGTTTAGGGTTCGGTTTAGATTTCCTAGGTCTACGATTCATCCCATGGCCCATATATGGATCTTTGGTTTTAGGGCTAGGTTTAGGATTTCTAGGTATAGGATTCATCCATGGTTGTAGATCTTAGGTTTTAGGTTAGGATTCAAATTTAGGGTTCGGTTGAGATTAGAAAGGAGTGGCATGAAATGAAAATTTGAAGTGCTGTGAGAGATGGTTAGGTCACACAAATTTGTCTATCCTTTACGCTAAACCGATCTCTTGGAGACGGTTCACAGATAAAATGAAAAAGTCTCAACTCAACATGGCTAACATTTGATTTCAAAACACATGAAAAATCAGTACAAATCTCGATCAATACTCCTAATAACAAAAAAAAAAAAAATCAATCAGGGAGGAGTACAAGTATGCATCAACCCAAAATGGGCAATGGGCCGACATGAGCCTGTTAGATACGTATTTTTTAAAAGGCCCGACCCGAAAGCTCGACCGACCGCAGTATAAATGAAGCCCGAACTTGGGGCCCATTGTTTTTATGTCAACCGTCTTGCCACCTTTCGGCCTGCTACCTGACGTGGCACCCGACCACAACAGCATGTTTGCTTGATAGTTGTGGCTGAGTATGACTCACTGGTTGGCATGGGTGAAATGGATGGTTGTGATAATGCCACGGCAAAGTTGGCAAGGGAAAGCTGGCAAATTGGGTTGGCAGAGATATTTACCTTATTGTCCCTGTCTTTGTTCAAATATATTTTACCTATTTTTAGAGAAATCTTATTCATAAGCAAAAATGACTCCCTCTTACCTAATTTGTCTTTCTGTTACCCATTTTTATGAGGGATATTACTAGCATACCCTCCATAACCTAACACACTACATTCTTTCTCTTTCATAACCTATCACCTCCGAACCTCTATACCCCATTACCTTCTTGTCATTAGAGCTGTTGTTACCCCCCCCAAACACACACACACACACACAACAAACTCTTTTTTTTTCCATCGCTAGAGTTGTCGTTGCCTCTCTTTTCCCTTCTCGTCGCCAAAATGTTCTGTAGTTCAGTGCCGAACTATCGAGCATTCTGAATATTAATATTCAACAGTTAAGGAGGAGGGGAGGGAAAGAAGATATCATTGGAGATGGATGTATGAGATGCCGGCATAGGAAGTGGGCGACGGAGGGGTCGAGGGTATGCCAGTTACGGACGTCCTAACAAGGAGGAGTTGGGACATGAAGGTTCGGAGGGATGAGGTATTATAGCATAGGGAGGATGGGGTGTACTGAAAAGAAAAAGAATCGATTATGGGAGCGGGAAGCATTTTTGCATTTTTTTTATTTAAAAAAAAAAAAGCTTTCCATAGAAAGAGGAAATACTCATCATTTTTTTAGATTTTTTTTTTTATATTTATCCAACAACCAACATAAGTTTCATGGCAATGGTCAAATGACATACAGTCTCCAAAGTCAAGACCACAAAAATACATGACAACTGTGTCTGGGATGCTCGTGAGAGAACTGTGTGGTGGAGGGGGCGGGGGAAGCTGGCCAGAAGAAAATGGTGGGGGACCGACCGAAGTGGGCCATGGGGGGTTGCATGAAAACCAGAGGGGCTGGGGGGGGGGGGGGGGGGGGCCTTGAGTAATGATATTGAACATATTATGGGACAACCCTCGGTGGTGTGGGGGCGTCGGCCACGCTAACTGCTTAAGTGTTTGCCGGCGTCCCCACACCACCATGCGATACCACACAGAATGTGGGGGGGGGGGAGGATTTGAACATATTATGAACAACCCTATGGTGGTGAGGGGCGTCGGCCAACTCTCAGTGCTAAGTGTTAGCCGACGCCCCATACCACCACAGGTGGGTGAGACTGAGTAATGCTATTTGAACATATTATGGGACAACCCACAGTGGTGTGGGGGCGCCGGTCAATATTCAGTGCGAAGTGTTCGCCAGCGCCCCCACACCACCGCGCGTTACAACTTTGATGAAGTGGTACTATATTTTAAATGGAGTTTTAAAATATATAATCTTTCACCGAAAAAGACTTTTGCGATTGGACTATATGCGGCGACTAGACCGCCAGAAAAGACCACTATTGTTGACGTGAATCCATGCTTCTATGGTGAGTATGAAAAAGAAAATAGCGTGGCAATGAGGGATTATACCCACACAGCCTCACATAGTATGAAAATGTATGTAAGAACACTCCATGTCTCCAAAAGACTAACCTCTTGAGAGAAAAACACGCGATCTAGTGT
>OX393553.1:8832306-8962697 GCA_947650365.1 Chamaelirium japonicum | reverse complement strand
ACACTAGATCGCGTGTTTCCATTTAACCCATGGAGTAGGTACGTAGTCTACTCCATGGAGTAGGCTACCCTTTTCCCTATATATATATATATATATATATATATATATATATATATATAATAAGGGACGACGGTTGTGGGGGGGACAAATGAACTGAGACAAAGGAGCAGCTCAGATTTATCTAGAGGAGGGGGATAAACAAGAAAACTACATCACAGTCGTCCATTTCCTAGCCCCAACCAAGAATCCCACTCAGCCTTAAATCCCATCCCAAACCCTTCCAAGCCCGTCCGATCCAAATCCCATCCGATCTGAGCCATCTAATTTTCAAGTCCCTCCAACCAACATATCCCACTCACAGTCCTTAAATCCACCTCTTAAATCCCGTTAACATTGGAACCGACACTCTCAGCCCACCCTCTCTCTCTCTCTCTCTCTCTCTCTCTCTCTCTCTCTCTCTCTCTCTCTCTCTCTCTCTCTCTCTCTCTGAAGACCAAACCCCCTGCCCTCCTTTGGAACCCACGCCATCAGCCCCACCCACCCATTCTCTCCCCCCCTCCTCTCTCTCTCTCTCTCTCTCTCTCTCTCTCTCTCTCTCTCTCTCTCTCTCTCTCATCTCTCTCTCTCTCTCTCTCTCTCTCTCTCTCTCGGGAGACCAAACGCCCCGCCCCACTACCCTCACTCTCTCTCAAGCCCTTAGCCCCCACGGCCCCCACCCCCACCCCCGCCCCCCACCCCCACCCCCGCCACCGCCCACCGCCACCCCCTCCCTCTCTCTCAAGTCCTGAACCCCACCTGCCCACTCTCTCCCCTCCCCTCCCCCTCCCCTCCCCTCCCTCCCCAAATCCGACTCCACTTCCTCCTTCTCCACCTCGCCAACGAGCAGATCCGGCCCTAGATCGGACCCGCGACAGTCTGGCAGCCTCCTCTCCACAGCCGATAGCCGGATCTGCAGCATACTCCGGCGAGCACCTACTGCGACATCCTCTGTGAGATCCCTCCCCCCGCCACCCTCCCTCTCTCTCAAGCCCTCAGCCCCACCACTCAGCCCACTCTCTCCCCCCTCCCCTTTCCCCTCCCTCCCTAAATCCCGCTGCCTATTAGCCATGATCGTCCTCTCTCCCCAAATCCGACTCCGCTTCCTCCTTCTCCACCTCGCCGATGAGCAGATCCGGCCCTAGATCGGACCCGCGACAGTCTCGCGCTCTCACTCCGCGACGGACCCTCCGGCACCACTGCCACCACCACCCCGTGCCTACCAGCATACCCTAGGCAGCCCTACCGGTGAATCACACTCCCCGTGACCATTAGGAAGCTCCGACCGGTGAATCGCACTCTTCCCATAGTCAATCACCTGCAACACACCTCCTCCATCTCTTCTCCGACGTCGGCAAGTGAGTGGGATTTGATCGTGGTGAGAGGAAGATGATTTAGGGGGGGGGGTTCCCTGTAGAGAGGGACAAGATGGGGGGCTACTCCACCGACCCCGCCGAACCTCCCCTTTCACAACTCTCTCTCTCTCTCTCTCTCTCTCTCTCTCTCTCTCTCTCTCTCTCTCTCTCTCTCTCTCTCTCTCCCACCACCATCACCACCACCATCATCACCACTACCGCCACCACCCCGCGCCTACCCTCTTCTTCTCTGATGGATCGGCTGAAAGGGGAGGGGATTTGTACATTCGTAGCAGGGGAGGGGCTGGATCCAGATTCCCCCTCCCCCGTTTCCCTTCTCCGGATCAGCCCTGACGCCGGCAAGGCAAGACGGTGGCGCAGCCGGGGGTCTCCGCAGAATAGATCGGGTAGTGCTGCAAGATGGGCAAGCTCCTCTCTCTCTCTCTCCCTCTATGTGCAGGTATGCCATAACTATTGAAGAGGGTACTGGATCCTCGAAGAAGACTTCATCCTCATGAGTTACATCTCCAAAGGCTGATGGAACTCTCTTGCTCGATGAGGAGGTACGTCATAATCATTCCCTGTATAATACTCAAACAATCCATTCTCTCTCTCTCTCTAACCTTTGTTCTCGCTTGACTAAGCACAGGTCTCAAGCGAATTGGCAAGAGCTGTAGGCTCCGATGACTCCACTATCCCAGCCCCAATATTCGGCGTGGTGGGAAAACCAGTAAGAAAATCTGAAATCACTACACTTTATGTCCTCGGCAATTATGCTCTCAGCAATTCTGAAATTCTGAAATCGCTTGAAGTTTTTTTTATTCATTCATGCTCTCAACAATTCTGAAATCACTATACTTTATAGCAGTCGAAGATCACGCCACATGCCCGGGAGAAAAAGCACACGAAGCAGCTCCAGTGCGACGTCAACAGCAACGCTGGCCGGATGAAGTCATCGCCTCTAATCGACATGCTTCCTCTCGGGAATCGCTGACTTTATACTTCCTCTTCTCCGTCACAACTCTGTTTTAGCTCATTTGATTGAGTTTTTTTTAATTAATTTTTAAGTTCTATTTTTTGTATTCTAAGGTGTGCTCATTAAATACCGGTGGCAGTATTAATCTATGGGGAAGATGGTTATCTCCTTTCCTTGCAGAATGCTTGAGGAAATGGTGTTGAACATTTGCAAGGGGAAGGTTCTACTGATTGTAAACATCACATCTTAATGGTAATGCAACATTAATCGTCCGATGCAAACATCTTGATGTATGCATTGTTATTGTTAGATGGCCAAATAATATCTTGCTGCATACGTTCCTGTTTAATATCATGTATTTAGTTAAAGGATCCTTATCATCCGATTGATACAAATCAACCTCATGTTTCTCTCGATTGGTTGCCTTTGCAATCCGCCGATTCATGTGTCATGTCATCCCCCCTCTAAATGCCTCTCTACGGCGCTGCAATCGGTAGCCACAATCATCTTACTATTTTCATTGAATTCAGTTTTGGACTTAGTGTGAAATATCATTTGAATTCCTAAAAATCAGCAGCATTCAAATATATTTCGCTTAAATGTGGCTTTATTCTATGTGAAATGATGTTTGCAAGCATGCAAACAGTAAGATACCAACCGGTTTTTTATGTGAATTAATATTTTTGTCAAATGTACTTTGTTTTTTTGTAAGTTGACGTTTTATATCAAATATTCTTTGCAGTTTTAAATTATTACTTTTTTCAGTTAGTATGGAGTTGTCTTCAAAGCCTTGCCTAAAGGAGGGGATCAGGGTCTGTAACTACCGCGACTGGAAAAGATCTCCGCCTCCCTCCCTGATTGGGTTGACCAGCAACAAGAGGGAAGAGGGATTGTACCTCCCTCCCAGATCGGGCCGATCGTCGATTTTCTTCCACGTGTGAAGACCTGATTAGGTAATCTCCCTCCTCTTTCCACTTCTTCCTCTTTCACTTTTTCTTTCTTCTTCTCTGATCCTCCTTCACCTCTTTGTACGTTGGAATACCAGCAGGCAGGGTAACATCCCTCTCTACCCGATTAGGTAATCTCCGCACCGAATTTTGATTTTGTTTTATATTTCTTTGTTGCTGCTAGATGTTCATGTTCAGATACATACAATTTTGTTTTTGTTTTTGTCTTTTATCTTTCTTTATTATTCAAATTATGTTGTTGGATGCAAGTCTCTTTGTTGAAAATCCTCACAAAGTTTCATGCGGGATTTTTTATTTTCTTTTTTGGTTGAAATCAATATAGGAAAATATAGAGAGAGTGCTCGAGAACCAAACAATATTAGCACAATATACTACACTTTGCACCCTAAAGCTTGAAATGTTAGCACAATATACCCCCTTTTGTCAAGTACTTAATTTCCTCATTTGGTAATTTTTATTTGATAAAAACTGAATTGAAGGGGGTAAAATGTGGTGTGGAATGTATGGTCACCCCATGTCCTCTCAGCTAATATGTTTAAAACAAGAAGATATTCATAGTTGCTCAATTCACCAATCCACCACCACTTGAAATCAGAATGCCAATCTATAGAGGCGGACAGTTTCAAATCAGCATATATAGCTTGACAAGGACAATTCTCCCTGCAATAACATGCTTTCGAGGAAAAAGCAGTAGAATCTTTCAAACTCGAGTTACGTCTTACATGGCACATGTCAGTCACATTCAACCAAGGCCAAAATGAATAAGTGAACAGTATGGTTGAAGGGCTTATGTTGTCATGAGCAACTCCTAAACTATGCATGTGTACCAAAGCTGAGAGTATTTGGTAGATTAGAAATCTGATGTGCCAATATGACTTTAATGCCATAAGGCTATAGTGAAGAATGTTTTCCAGAGTGTAAGGAGCCTTAGGATGCAATAAATAATAACACATAGGTGCTTCAAAATTACCTAAAACAAGAACGATGTTAGGATGCCTTATATAACCAGGAACATTGCTCTCACCAAACACAAGGAAACCAACGAAATTTAAAAGATTGCACTGTGATGCCCAACCAATTTTCCTTCGGTGAGGAGATTCAATGATGACATCATGAAGTCTTCGTTTGACCCAGATAAGTATTTCCAAGTATACTATTTTTTGAGAAGGCTATTTTTCTTTCAAGTAATTCACCGTCGTCGAAACAAAAACTGGTGAACCATTTAAGTATAGTCATTTAAGTATAACCATTTATGTTTTTAACACAAGGTTTAAAGCTAGCTTGGTTTGCTAATGTTACTAAAAATCTGCCAAATCTAGACAAGTATTGCTTGGAAATTACTTATAGTGCTTGAACTCCAATGTAAACATGTTGTATTTCTAATGTTGGTTGTAGTAAGCAAAAAATGAAAGATGTCGTTTTGTAAAATCGTTTTTGAAAAGGCTATTTTTCTTTCAAGTAATTTACTATCACCGATACAAAAACTGGTGAACCATTTAAGTATAGCTATGACCTGAAACTGACATTAAGTTTTTTTTCACAAGGTTTAGAGATAGCTTGGTTTATAGTGCATTGCAATTAATTCCAACTGACATTATGTCTATTGTTTAACTCCAACTGCATTGTAATTAATCTTTGCCATGAAATCTTTTCAAGAGAGTCACAATGGATTATATCATTGTACCAAAACTTGGTTCGACTCGATCGGGCGAAAATCGAGTCGACTCGGATCGAAACTCAGACCGGCTGTGGCTCGGGCTGACTCGGTCCAAAGATGTCATTTTGTAAAGTCTTTTTTAAAAAATCTAAATTTATTGTTATATTGTAATCTATATAGAAGAAAAATCGGGGTTTCATTTTTTGGATCAGGTTCATGCCGTTAGCTCCTGGGGTTATTGTTGCATTAAAGGGAAGGAACTAAATGTCGTGAAATATCACAGAATCTTTTTTTTTCAGCAAACCGAAACAAAATTTGCCCGTCGAAATTTTCAAAATTTATGGTTTTTTTTTGCTCCCGTAACACATGGCCTCACGAAAAATGAAATATTTCGCAAAAAATTGTAAACTTTTTTCCGATGTGGGATCGAAATTTGAATCCTTGATTGAAGGCTGCTTTTGCTGAGTTGATGAAATTTTGTTTGCAAAGAAGGAAAACCTATGTCTTTAGAAAGCATGTCTTATGTTGTCTTTTTCTACAGTCAGTCTATTAATATGTTAGTGAAACTTTTTTAACCGATAAGACCAAGTTGATAGTATGTTTGTGTTCTACATTTATTCAATGATGACTTTTAAGTGTTAGAGGAGTGCTTAGTGTGATATCATCATTCTTATTTTATATACTAATTCATTCTGGTGTGGATTATGCAGAATTGACAATGTTGGAGTTGTTTAGGGTAGCAAATATCCCCAAAAATACTTATAAATATTATCATCTGGCAATGGGGCAAAAATCTGTATTCATGGCTAACAACAATTTTATCTAAGTAGTAATATCCAATATCTAATTCCAAGTAGTAATATCCATCTAGGACTAATTTCAATAAGTAATATCCATCTCGGACTAATTTCAATAAGTAATATCCATCTCGGACTAATTCCAAGTAGTAATATCTATCGTTTGATAATCATTCTGCTTCAATTTTCTTAGCTCATGTTTGACACCTTTCTTCCCAAACATGGCAGGGATGAAACCCCTTGGGTCTGCTGGTTCATGATCAAGACTGATAGAGAGTAATTGTCACAACACCGAAGTAGAAAAAGTAAAAGGAGGTGACAAACAGAGCTGGTGTGGAGCCTAATGGGAGGCTGAAGGAAATGGTGACGAGATGATGGTGTAGACCTTCTTGCATCCAAGCCGGGTGTCGATCCCGGCGAGGGCTACACAGAAGATGCCGTTTTGTTGACATTATTAGTTAGCATGACGGGCTTTTGTTTTATTTACTATCAGTTGGAAGAAAAACATTGTCAAGACCTTTCGCGATTTGGAGTAATAGAAATGCATAGGTTGACAATTCTGTAATGAAATGCTTGAGTCTGTTTGTACAAATTGAATTCTTAGAGCTTTGACTGTGTACAATATGTGTAGGTTGGTAATTCTACAATGCATGTGTACATTATGTACATTTTGGGAGTTGAACTAAAAAGGACAAACATATATAAATATACACCAATTATGAGTCAGGACCTGTCCTCAAAGTATATATGAAATAGGATCAAAAGGTTGTTTCATAAATAAGGAGACGGTTAGTAATACTGCAAAATTACTAATATACCCTGATGTTAATTAATTCATTGCAAGCGGGTGTATTCCCATCGACGGTCCTGATACGATGTGGACCCTCCGATATGGCAAGTTGTAATAGTTGCTGATTAAGAGGAGATCCATTTAACCCCGACATGGGCGTGTGTTGACAAAGTTCGAAGAGAAAAAGAAGCAGTAGCCAACATTAAAATATTGTAACCTCTTTTAAAATATTGTCACTGGCCTCAAAATATTTTGTTTCACCCTTGAAGTATTGTCACCTCCTGTGAAATATTATCGTCACCCTCAAAATATTTTTCACCGCTTTCGAAATCTTTTCCGTGACCTCGGGCACGGGGTTTTCACTAGTATATATATATATATATATATATATATATATATATATATATATATATATATATATATATATATATATATATATATATATATATATATATATATATATATATATATATATATATATATATATATATATATATATATATATATATATATATATATATATATATATATATATATGAATGATAAAATGCGGCGTGCAGTGCGTGCGGTGTCGCACCGCAGCCGCTTGTTGCACTGCTGCGGTGCGTGCGATGCACGCAATGGTGCATCAGGCGGCTGTGGTGCAACGCCGCTCGCACCGCACGCCACATCCTAACACGCCCCTATATATATATATATATATATATATATATATATATATATATATATATATATATATATATATATATATATATATATATATATATATATATGGGGGCGGGGAGCCTGCACCCGGGGTGCAGCGTTAACGCTGCACCTCAACCTTGTTTTACCTACCTAGAAGTTTTGGAATTGGATGAAATTTGGTGAGGGTGTTGTCTAGGGTAAGATGATCATCCTCACAAATTTTCATCAAATTCCAAAACTTCTAAGGGGGTCAAATGGTCGAAGCAAAATCTGCAGATTTTAACGGTGACTACGAACGGCTGATTTTGCTTCGACCATTTGAACCCCCTAAAAGTTTTGAAATTTGATAAAAATATGTGAGGATGATCACCTTACCCTAGACAACACCCTCACCAAATTTCATCCAATTCCAAAACTTCTAGGTAGGTAAAACAAGGGGGCGGTGCAACGTTAACACTGCACCCCGGGTGCAGGCTCCCCGCCCCCTATATATATATATATATATATATATATATATATATATATATATATATATATATATATATAGAGAGAGAGAGAGAGAGAGAGAGTAGTGATACATTGCGGCCGGGGTTAGCGTGCGGATTTCATGCGGCGGGCCGGGGAGTTTACGGGCCGTCCGATCATCCAATCCAACGAACGGGATTCAACCCCTCACCGACCATCGCTGTTACTGTGGCGGCCACAGTAACAGCAATTTCAGTGGGGGTTGAACGCCGGCCGTCCAATCGGCGTGAATCGAACGGCCCAAATTCTTTTTCCTCGGTTAACATGCGGATTCCGTGTGGCGGGGGCCAGGGGGTGTACGGGCCGTCCGATCAACCGATCCAACGATCGGGATTCAGCCCCCCACCGACCGCAGCTGTTATTGTGGGGGGCATAGTAACAACGATTTCGGTGGGGGGTTTAAACCCTAACCGTCCGATTGTCGTGAATCGAACGGCACAAATCTTTCCCATTCGATTTGTCCCATTCGATTCACGACGATCGGACGGCCGGGGTTCAACCCCCCCACCGAAATCGTTGTTACTGTACCCGCCACAATAACAACGATTTGTCGGTTGGGGGGCTGAATCCTGATCGTTGGATCGGTTGATCGGACGGCCTGTACACCCCCCGGCCCATCGCACGAAATCCGCACGTTAACCCCGGCCGCAATGTATCACTACTATATATATATATATATATATATATATATATATATATATATATATATATATATATATATATATATATATATATATATATATATATATATATATATATATATATATATATATATATATATATATATATATATATATATATATATATATATATATATATATATATATATATATATATATAATACGGGGTATGAGCTGACAGCCCATTTGCTGAAATGGGCTGTCACTGAGAGCCGTCCGATCGGATTGATCACACCGTCCAAATTAAAAAAAAAAAAATTTAAAACAGCTGTTACAGGCTTACAGCTGCCCGACCACTCTCTCTTTTTCACCGACCCGACCCACATCCACCCCGGCGACCCCCTCCATTGACCCCGTCCCCCTCCGGTAGCCCAGCGATCCCCTTTGGCAACACCCCGTCACCCTCCGGCGACCTCTGACGCCCTCCGTTAGCCACGGTGACCCCCTCCGACGACCTTCGTCCACCCCGGGGACCTCCGTCCCACCGGCAGCGGCGGGCAGCACCATCCGGCAGCCCCCCGACCTCCCGACGCCGATCGCAGCACCGGTAGGCCCGCCGAGGCGGACGGGTGGCTGCCGGAGGCTGTTGCCGCCGCTGCCGGTGGGACAGGGGTCGCTGGGGTGGACGGGGGACGCCGGAGGGGGTCGCCGTGGCTGACGGAGGGCGTCGGAGGGCTGCCGGAGGGGGACGGGGTCGCTGGAGGGGGTCGCCGGGGTGGAAGTGGGTCGGGTCAGTGAAAGAGAGAGAGAGAGAGAGAGGTCGGGCAACTATAAACCTGTAACAGCTGTTTTAAAATTTTTTTTTTTTATTTGGATGGTGTGATCAATCCGATCGGACGGCTCTTGGTGACTACCCATTTTAGCAAATGGGCTGTCACCTCATACCCCGCATTATATATATATATATAAAAACAAGGGACGGCGGTCTACATGCTGACTAGACAAAACGGAACAAGTTACTGACTAGACAAAAATGGGCGGATAGATTTGATCATCATCTCTTGATCTAACCATAGAGTGGGGCTCATCCCTTCACTTCTTCACAAGGGAAGTCCCTCAATTAATACAAAATTAATTGGCTCACAAAGAAGGCAACCCAATCACCCGAAATCCCTCACGAAAATCACTCTCAAATCTCAATTAATATAAGAATCTTTAGAGTAAATTACATTTTGCCTCCTGAAGTTTAGCTTAAAAACACTAAACCCCCTTATAGCTGTAAAACAACATTTTGCCCCCTTCAATTCAGTTTCGATCAGATAAAAATCACCAAACAAGGAAATTATGTAGTTGACAAAAGGGTGTATTGTGCGAACATTTCAAACTTTAGGGAGCGATTTGGAACAAAATAAACTACATGGGAGTTAAGTGTTTTTGAGCAAAACTACAGAGGGGCAAAGTGTAATTTATCCTAATCTTTGGGAAATTTTATTCATACCCCAAAAATCTGTAACTAGCCCCCGTCTCCCTATCGTTTCTCAATAACTTACTCAGTGACCCTTTAATACCAACATTGCCCTTTTCTTTTGAACCCCTAACCTCAAAGCCCTAATTTCGCATCTTTTGTACCCCCAACCCAACCCAAGGTTTGTTTGAACTTCCTTCCTTAGCCCTAGCCTAATCCGTCGGGTTGGCCAGGTTGATTAGGTTGTGTGGGATGGGTTGATCGGCTTCAATATAGTAGAGGAGAAATAATTCGGGTTGGGCTCGGGTTGGGTTTAGGTTAGCCCGCCCAAATTTGGGTTGGGTTCGGGTTGGGTTCGGGTTGGGTTCCAGTTGGCCCGCCCAAGTTGCAGCCCTACGTCTGCCTTCAAGTAGGGGTGGCAATGGGTCGGGTCGGGTCGGGTCGGGTTGAGACATAGGTATAAGGGCAAAACACCCAACCCGAACCCGACCCATTTAATAAACGGGTCAAAAACTTAAACCCAAACCCGACCCAACCCGTTTAACCCGTTTACTAAACGGGTCGGGTCGTGTCGGGTCGGGTTGGCTCAACAGAACCCATGTAAACCTACCGAGTTGGGTCAAGACAAGTCGGATTGGGCCGGATTTGATCAGATTGGGTCGGGTTGGCTCGGGTCGGGTTGACACGACCCATTTGGCAAACTGGTCAAGTCGGGTCAATCGGGCTATAAGTACAAACCCGAACCCGACCCATTAAATAAACGGGTCAATCGGGTTGACCCTTATATGACCCGAACCCGTTTAGGCCAAATCTAAAACCGCTAACTTCAGGTCGGGTTCGGATCGGGTCAAGGATTGCCACCCCTACCTTCAAGTACCAGCCAACTGCATGGGGTTTATTTAAGAGTGGGGTGTATTCAAGAGTGCATATAATTAGGGCATATTTAAGGGGTTATGTGTTTGATTGGGGTAAATTCTTCATTGGCAAGATTTGATTCCTGGGTTAACATACAAACCGGTTTATTCAAAGACCGAGCCAAAACATGTTCTGGTTCCGGTCCAAACCGGTTGAACCGCCCGATCCGGTCCGGTTTTCAAAACACTGATTGCAGTTATAGGCAGTCGCCTAAGGCTAGGGCTGGCAATTCTGGACTTGACATAGCTGACCCGACACGACCCGACATGAAATTAGCGGGTCTGGGTTAAACGGATTCGGGTTGTCACTGTAGGCCCGTTTAATAAATAGGCCGGGTCCAGGTTTAGGGTCTGGACACGGTAGACCCGGGAAGACCCATTTAAAATTCAATGGGCCGTGTCGGGTCAGGTTTACTCGCAATCCGATACTATAGTATGTAGTACTAGCGGGTCTTATGGGTCAAGTTAGGTCGTGTCGGATTGCATCAGATCGGGTCAATTGAATAGACCCATGTAGTAAACGGTCTTATCGGGTCTACCCGTTTATAAGCGAGTCAGGTATGATTAGTTTAGGGTCTAGATACGATTAGTTAAACGGGCCGGGTCCGGGTCTAGGGGTTTTGGACATGACCCGAAACTAGACACGACACGATTAGTTAAATGGGTCTCTCTCTCTCTCTCTCTCTCTCTCTCTCTCTCTCTCTCTCTCTCTCTCTCTCTCTCTCTCTCTCTCTCTCTCTCTCTCTCTCTCTCTTTGCGTGTCTGTGTATGTGCCCGTGCTAAATGGCTACCAAAACGGCCCGGTGATTTGGTTACCTCACTCACGGCTGGCAGCCTCTCAGCCCACAGCCACTATACCTACCATTTAGGCCCGGTCCATTATGAAAAAAAAATAAATATAAAAAAAGCCCCATTTAGAATTTTCGCCTTAGGCCTCAGTTTGTATCGAGACGGCCCTGCTCTCTCTCTCTCTCTCTCTCTCTCTCTCTCTCTCTCTCTCTCTCTCTCTCTCTCTCTCTCTCTCTCTCTCTCCCTCTCTCTCTCTCTCTCCCCCCCCTCGGGGTAGCGGAGTTGGGGGTTGGTTGGTCGCACCAAAGGCTCCCGCTTCATGCTAATCGACACGGACATGTCGAAGGCGGTCAGGTGTGTTGTCATCGCATACGGCGGTGGGGGTGGTGATGTCCGGGGGGTTTATTTAAGAGTGGGGTGTATTCAAGAGTGCATATAATTAGGGCATATTTAAGGGGCATATTTTATAATAAGTATTTTTTTTCTAAAATTTTTTTAGGGATTTTTTTCATACTAATATTTAAAAATAAAATATTTAAACAAATAGCGTTTGAAAAAAAATAATTACCATACTAGCACTTTGACAGCCACATGGCATGTCAACGCCGTAAAACGAGTCGTGAGATTTTTTTTCTGTTTTAAATAGAACCCGGTATATGGATTACAGGGTTTAAACTTGGCATCCAACGATAAAATGGCTAAGTATGTGAACGTTATATAAGCGGGCTTTGATTAAACTCGGTATCCAGAATACCGGGTTTAAATCCTGTAATCCAAATACCAGATTCTATATGAAACATAAAAAAAATCTCACGGCTCGCTTTAAGGTGCTGACATGTCATGTGGCTGTCAAAGTACTAAATTGATAAATACTTTCGATCAAACGCTAATGAATTAGATATTTATTTTTTAAATATTAATTTGAAAAAAATCCCTATTTTTTAATAGTTTCTTTTCGATAAAAAGTTATTTCGTATGCCTTGTTGGTCTGCGGCATGGGGTCAGGAGCTATCAATCGGATTTAAAAAACCCTCCTCCTTTGTCTGAGCTGGGACCGACAATACTACGTAAAGTAATATAGAAGACTTTTTTTTTTTTGTCGCAAGGGAGCGTCAAACAATCAATTGAATCAATCATGCATAGGGGGGAAAAATAATCACAACAAAGATTAGCATTCAACACACTTGCATCATGCAAAAGATCCTACAAAAACAAACAAATTAGCCTTCCTAATGCAAAATCTAATTGGATCGTATACAGCTTTTCTCATTAAAAAAAAATTTAAGTCCAGTTTTGGGGTTTGGCTGTCGAGTCTTTGAGATAATATGGTGTGGGTGCTGGTCTAGGGTTAGGGTGGGTAGGGAAATTTCAAAAATCCTCACTTTAGGCTTAACACTCACCACACATTCAAAGTTGGCAGCCCACTCAAAGGATCACCTAATACCTAGTACCTACCCCTATTAATAAAGCCCACTGATTGACAGAGGCTAAACATAGGGACCTTGATAATTATACCTTTTTTTTTTTTGTGGTGCAATAAAAATATACTAAAGTTGAAAGCTTAAAGCCCACTGCCCATTCAATATTAGGGGTGGGACTTGGACGGGTTCGACCCGAACCCGATCCGTCCAACCCGAACAATAGATAAGTATAGACAAAGCTAGTTAAGAACTTAGACGGATTTAGACAGAAAAATATCAACCCGATTTTAATTTGGACGGCTTTGGACACCGGTCTTCCCAAACCAAGGAATCAGACGAATCCAAATATAATGGCGCACTTGCATCCCGTGGAACTCCTTGTTATATTTCTATGTTTTGGTAGTTTTCTTTAATCAAATCAAAGATTATTTGTTAGATATTATATACTAAAAATTCGTTTGAAATATGTGCGGACATAGATTTGAGTTTATGTTTTCGTTATGCAAATTACGGATCTGTTGGGTTTTTTTTATGCAGATCAAAGATCTATTGGTTTTTTTTTCTCCATCTGTTTATGTTTCACAAGTATTTCTAATTGGGCAACCCGTCCAACTCGTCCATTTTTTTGTAAATTGGACAATCCGAGCAACTTAAATGGGCAAGCACGGGTTGGACTTCCACGGATGCCACGGACAAAACGGGTTAAGATTTTTGTAAATCGGATTGGACATGGGCAGACCCTTCAACCCGCCCAAGTCCCATCCCTACTCAGTATACGGACCCACATTCAAAAGCCCACTCATGATCATACTAAAGAATGGGCCGGTCCAGACCAAGAAGTACAAAGTCCTGGCCTGAGCCGTTTTGTCTCATACCATCGGTCGACCGGGCAGGACTTATGCGGACTTGGTCCAGGCCGGATTTCTGACGGGCTTTCAAGGGCAAGGACAGGCCGAATGTCCTTTTCACGGGCCCAATCGATAGCCCTAGGGCAATAAATGAACAATACTAGGCTTTAATGCGGACTTGGTCCAGGCCGGATTTTCTGACGGGCTTTCAAGGGCAAGGACAGGCCGAATGTCCTTTTGAGCGGGCCCAATTGATAGCCCTAGCCCCTAGGGCAAGAAATGAATAATACTTGGCTCCAAACAGTTGTTGAAGCAACGGGATCTACCAGACTGATGTGGCCATCAATGGTTGGACCATACTCCACTATAATGAAATAAACCGATTTAAAAAAAACCTTGAATTTAAAGTGATAATATAGGCCCCACATGAAAGGCTATGGAGTAGTAGAGCCTAGTCACCCTATAGGTTATCAAATGGTTATGGCCCAATCATTGTTTGCCACATCAGCTGTTGGAGCCCTTTGCTCCAACCGTTAGGGCCAAGTTTTTTTTGGGAAATCAACTCTCCTTTGCAAATCCTAAGAATCCTCATGTGCCTGGACTATCTAGTTACTGTGTTCACCAGTTCCCACATCCGAAGAATCATTAGGGATTGTAGCTGGTGTTGAGCTATATCGATAATCAAAAGCATCCTTACAAATGATATCTTGAACACACATAGGTGTTGAGAAGGATGACCACTCTTGAAACAAATGAGTGGTTAATAGCAAAATTAGCAGCCCGTGGACGGCACCATTGTCTCGTTTAGGTACAAACTTGACTTCAGTGTTTGGGTTTGGTTTTAGCGGCAATCTGTATTCTTTAATCACTGATATTAGCCTATAAGGGATAACTCCCTCTCTATCATTGACCAGCATGACAATTAATTGAGCATCTCCTTCAATAGTGACTGAATTTGTAAACTTCGAGCGTAGCGTCAGTCCTAATTTGAAAGACTCGACTTCCATAAGTTATGGTAGAGATGATGGTATCTTCGTGGAGGAGCCCAAAATTAGGTGTCGTTTTGCATCTCTGACAATAGTCGACGCTGCAGAATGAGTAGGCTTAGTAGCTCCATCTACATTAATTTTAAGCTCTCCTTGCTTCGAAAAAATCCACAAAGTGGCTGTTGTATTTCTCTAGGATCGAGAGCTGAATTTTTCACCTGGGTTGGACTCTTTTTTCCAGGCTCTAGAATAATAATTGAAGAATGTAGTAATATCTTGGATTACTCGAATGGGGCTCGTGTCCTTGTGATCAAAGATCTTTGTGCATCGAGCTTTCTAAATGAGCCATAACGTTATAGCTGCAAGGCGGAAGTAATCTGGATTGGATCGAACTCATAGTAATCCATTTTTTGATCCATTCTCATGTTGATACTTGAACTAATCTGGTGTCTAACGAGAGGGGTGAGCCAAACCAAATGGTTGTTGCGAAGGGGCACAAAAAGAATAGATGCTCCACGGTTTTTTTGTCATTGGAACAAAATGGACATCTATCATCCATGGACGAGATCCTCCTTCTTAAAGTATCTCTTGTGGGAATAATATTGGATAAGAGTCTCTAAATAAACTTAAAGGGTTTTGATGGTAGAGTTTTAATGGCCCAGATCTTATGCCATACAGGGACATCCCAAGGGATCAAAGAGGTTCTATGGGCATTGATGGCCTCACTAGTAATGGTTTTATATGTTGAGTTGACCGTGAAAACTCCCTTCTTGGTTAAACTCCAGACCCAAGAGTCTTCATCCTCCACTTCGGGACTGCTCAAGGGAATCTTAAGAATAGCTTCCCTAACTACAGGATCAAAGATATGGGAGATGAGATAGATCTTCCAAGTTTTAGTTTTTTGGTCAATTAGATCAGCCACCCTAAAAATGGATGCATCTATATTGACCCAATCCACTAAAGGCAACGAAGGGATCCAAGGATCTCACCAAGCATCTATATTGAGACCATTACCAACGTGAAGGCACGCTCCTTCTTTGAGTATGTGTCTGACACTGAGAAGGCTTTCCCATATCATTGAGAAGTGGAAGTAATACTAGATTAACAATAATTTATACTTCCAAGTTTTGTTCACAATATGTTTTTTACTTACACCTCCACTTTTTTGTCAAAATTTAAGTTAAATGCCTACTTTACTAAAAATTTGACTTTACCCCCCAATCCCTCACTTGATCGTAAGCGACCCTTTAAAAGTGGGGGTTTTGTTTTTTTTACTTACACACCCACTGTTATGTAAAATTTTGAGTTAGACCCCCACTTTCAAATGGTCGTTCACGGTCAAGTAATGAAGTAATGGTTTGGAGGTGTGGGCACCGAAATTAGCCCACGGGTTGAACCCGACCCGCATGCGAAACCCGGCCCGCACACAACGGCCCGTATGCAAACTCGGCCCGCACACAACGGCCCGCATGCGAAACCCGGCCCGCACACAACGGCCCGCATGCGAAACCCGGCCCGCACACAATGGCCCGTACGCGAAACCCGGCCCGCACACAACGGCCCACATGCGAAACTCGGCCCGCACACAACGGCCCACGTGCGAACTCGGCCCACGTGCGAACTCAATTCGCGCGCCATGGCCCGACCCAAAGCAAACGGGTCCCACCGGACCCGCAACTCGGACACAAAGAGGGGGGCCTACCGGCCCCCCCTCTTGAAAACCGTGCCCCCCTCCTCATAAAGAGGTGGGGCCGGCCATAAAAGAAAAGGAAAAGAAAAAAGAAAAGAAAAAGAAAAGAAAAAGAAAAGAAAGGAAAAAAGAAATCAAAACCGCCTCGATGCGGGGGGAGGTGGCGTGGACGTCTACGTAGCCGTAGATCCGCGACGATCCCTCGATCCAACGGACAAGATGACGTTGCGTCGCCATCCGATCCAAAAGTGCAACAAGAATAACAACTCGATCTTTAAAGATCGAGTCACATCTAGCCCATAACCACTCCAACTAAAAAGGAGGAAATCGGGTTTGTTTCCCCAAATAAGGGAACAATATCTCGATGGTTATGAGGGGAGATATTGGAGGAAACAAAAAGATTTCAGCAATATCTCCCCCAACCGCCCCCCTTTGCCTATAAATAGAAGGGGTCGGGGAAGGCATCAAGGGTCGAAAGCTGAAGAGGAAAAGGCTCTGCAAAGACGAGCTCCAACGCTTGAAGACCGAAGGCTTCACGAGGCACGGCAAGCATATCCTACGGGAGTCCTTGGCCCTTCAAGTCCTCATCAACGTGAAGACCTTGCACTCGAAGATCAAAGCTTCGACTCCTCGCACGAAGAAGAAAGCTTGGAGAAGAAGACCCGGAGTCGTCGTCATCCCGACTTCTCCAACGATCTTCATCAACTCCGAAGAAGCCATAAGCAAAGGCCGGAGAAGAAGATCGAAGCCGACAACACCCGTCGTCTTCAACAAAGGCGTCGACTCCTCGCACGAAGAAGAAAGCTTGGAGAAGAAGGCCTGAAGCCGGTGCTACCCTTGCCGTCTTCGTCAACAAAAGCCGACGCTACAACCGTCGTGCGGAGATCGGTGCTACCCCCACCGTCTTCACCAACAAAGCCGACGCTACAACCGTCGTGCGGAGATCGGTGCTACCCCCACCGTCTTCACCAACAAAGCCGACGCTACAACCGTCGTGCGGAGATCGGTGCTACCCCCACCGTCTTCATCAACAAAGCCGACGCTACAACCGTCGTGCGGAGATCGGTGCTACCCCCGCCGTCTCCACCAACAAAGCCGACGCTACAACCGTCGCACGAAGATCGGTGCTACCACCGCCGTCTTCATCAACAAAAGCCGACGCTACAACCGTCGCATAGAGATCGGTGCTACACCCGCCATCTCCAAAAGAAGCCTTCAACTCCAATCAAGCCAAACACGCCCGGAGAAGAAGTCAACGTCACAACCGTTGCCAGGTCGAAAGCTGAAGAGGAAAAGGCTCTGCAAAGACGAGCTCCAACACTTGAAGACCGAAGGCTTCACGAGGCACGGCAAGCATATCCTACGGGAGTCCTTGGCCCTTCAAGTCCTCATCAACGTGAAGACCTTGCACTCGAAGATCAAAGCTTCGACTCCTCGCACGAAGAAGAAAGCTTGGAGAAGAAGACCCGGAGTCGTCGTCATCCCGACTTCTCCAACGATCTTCATCAACTCCGAAGAAGCCATAAGCAAAGGCCGGAGAAGAAGATCGAAGCCGACAACACCCGTCGTCTTCAACAAAGGCGTCGACTCCTCGCACGAAGAAGAAAGCTTGGAGAAGAAGGCCTGAAGCCGGTGCTACCCTTGCCGTCTTCGTCAACAAAAGCCGACGCTACAACCGTCGTGCGGAGATCGGTGCTACCCCCACCGTCTTCACCAACAAAGCCGACGCTCTCAGTAATCCTCTCTCTCTAGCTCCAGAGCTTCTCTCTCTAGATTTCTGGGAGATCTTGGCATCCATCCTCTCTTCCCCTTTGGGGGCGGAGATGAAGCCCCCCCAAGGCCCGGATCACTGTAGATCTAGAGGAGGGACGGCAGGGCAGAGCTCGGGAAGTGGTAGTAGAGGTTCTTCCCCTCCTTCTTCTGATTCCCTCGGATTCAGATCTGGAGCTGAGGCAAAGGCAGCTGCGGATATTGAGGCTCGGGAAGATCTGGAGGAACGGATGGCGATTGAGGCGGAGTACCATCCTCCTCGAGCTCCGATCCTTGAGGATTTCTTATCGAGGGGATATCGTTCTGTGCGAAGTCGTGGAGGTGAAGGATCAGATTCCAGATCCTGCAGAGATGGAGATCGAACTCCTGATCTGGTTGTTGGGAGTGCGGGAACCAGAGCTGGTGAACGTGGTGCTGTTCAAGAGGGCATCCGTGCCTTTGGTGCTACACAGAAGGGTCTCGGATCTGCTGCTGCTGCTGCTGGAGGTATTGGATTGGGTGAAAAGCCCAGATCTGGTGGCGAATCTGATCCCAGATCTGGTGCGGATGGTGCAGCATCTTCTCACGTTCGGGTGGTTAAGGGGCATGGAGTTGGAGCAGGGCCTTCTTCTCCATCTTCTGCTCATGGCCGGAGGGGACCAGCTGGTGGGTCTGCTGATTCAGATTCCAGGGAGGCTGTTAGCGCACAACTTGGAGGTAGCGGGTCCAAGCAAGGTGAGGTAAGGACTGGAGATGGTGCGGACTTGTTTGTGGTTTCTGGTTCGGTTTCCAGATCTGCAGGATCTGAATCCAGTTCTGCATTTATCGGTCGGGAGACACAGAGTGGGTCTGAGTTTGGAGGATCTGAGTCCAGATCTTCATCTAATGGTCGGGAGACACTGAATGTGGAAGATCGAGGGCTGGCCGGTGTGGCTGTTGGTGCTCCTTCAGATGTGGGTCTGAGTTTGGATGGAGAAATGCTGGTAGATGAGGAGTTCCCGCCACTGCATTACACTCTGCACAGCCCGCGTAACACGACTGGTGCACGCCAAGTGACTGCAGAATTGCCTATGCATAGTGGCTCTGCTGAAACTGTGCCTGCACGCCAGGAGTTTGTTGGAAGTCCTGAACCTGGCAGGCCTGCAGGAACTGAGGCTAGACCTGTTGGTAATGCTTGGGGAAATCCTTCGCGATCGTTTGCTTTATCTCCTGAGGATTATAAGCTCAAATTTATTGAGCCTGCTGTGTTCGAAGGTAGAAGAGTGGCGCTATGTCCCCAAGTGGAATTGGATAAAACTGAAAGTTACTGGGCCCATTCTCTAGTGGGATTTATACTTGGCAAGCGCCCATTCTTTCCTCAGCTCAAGGCTACTGTGCTGAGGCTATGGCAGCCAAAAGGGGGCATGGACATGTTCTCCCGGGAGAATGGTATTTTTCTGTTCAAGTTTGCGAATGCTGAAGATAGTTCCAGAATTTTGGAAGGAGGACCGTGGCACTTCCAAGGACGACCCATTGTCTTAAAGAGGTGGAGTAGCGATCTCTCGTATGGTCGGGAGATGCTGACGTCAATTCCGTTGTGGGTTAGATTCCCAAATCTGCCGGACAGACTTTGGTCCTTTGATGCTCTCAGTCGTATGGGGAGTATTATTGGCACTCCTACTGGGATGGATGCCCCTACGGCAGCTGCAGTTGTGCACAAAGCCGGGGGTCGTATGAATTATGCCAGGATTTGTGTGGAGATTAAGGTCGAGGAGCCTCTACGAGATGAAGTTGAAGCACGGTCTGAAGCAGGTACTCTTCTCTCCATGCAAAAAGTTGTTTATGATTGGAAGCCGTCTAGGTGTAGGGCTTGCCACACTTTTGCCCACAATGAAGAATCTTGTTTGGTTCACCCGAAGATTGCTCCTCGATGGAGGAAGCTTGCTTGGCAAGGGGCCTCGGCTTCACACGTCCAACAGCATTGGGTTCCAACTGGGAATAATTCGAACCATAGTGTACAGGTTCCTGCTGGAGGGGCTTCCTCATCTAATCCATCTGTGCCTTTGCCTGACCTTCAGTGGACTTCTGTAGCTTCCAAGTCTCGAGGGAAAGCTCATTCGGCTATTCGTTCTTCTTGCCAAGGGACAGGCTCTCGATTTTCCGTGTTGGCAGATCTAGGGGTTGATGAGGGAGGAGTTGACGGTACGGTGGGTGAGGAATTGCAGCGTGATGCTGGTGATGATACAATCAATATAATTGATGCTTGTAATGTAGCTGTTACAGAGGCAGGTGGTGCTGTAACAGCTGATGGATTGGGGGCTGGTGGCAGTGTTACGTCAGCTGCAGGCCCAACAATTGATGATGTTACACCAACTGCTGGTGCTGCTGATTCGTGTGTAGCAGGGGCAGATTCTGCTGTTACACCAGCGCTTGGTGTGACTGCTGCTGTTGGCAGTGTTACGTCAGCAGTGCCTGTTGTTGCAGCTGCTGCAGGCCCAACAATTGATGATGTTACACCAACTGCAGGTGCTGCTGATTCGTGTGTAGCAGGGGCAGATTCTGCTGTTACACCAGTCCTTGGCTATGTGGGTTTACAGTCAGTTATTGACTTAGGAGCGAGCTTCAATGGAACTGATGCTGGCCCGGCTGAGGTCGGGGCTTTTGCTAATGTTACGCTTGGTGTGACTGCTGCTGTTGGCACTGCTGTAGCTGGTGTTACATCACCGGCTGTTGATGTTACACCAGAGACTGCAGGCTCTGCTTCGCAAGTAGGGGCTGATTCTGGAGCAGCGAGTTCAGCCAGTGAGGGGGCGAGACCGATCGTTCTAGCTCTCGCCAGGGGGAGTGGGGTAGTAGTTGGAGGTGCATCGAGGCATCCTGGCCGGCCATTCAATCGGGAAGGAAGTCCCAGATTATCTATTCCTTCTTTGGAACGGGCCCATCGGAAGGCCTTAGCGAAGGGTGCAGCGGGATTATCTGGCGGCCAGACATCAGTTATGCAGGACTTCGGGGCTGAGGATGGGGGGCTTCCGGATCGAGCAGAGGATGACCCTGATCCTTTTGCTCAATACAAGAAACTGCCCCCCCATCTTGCCAACCGACCGGCTGTCCTTACTATGCCAAATCCAGCGATTGAATCGACGTCCCGAGCCAAAGAATCTTGGCCAAAGGGTCAGTCTGATAGGGTCACAAGGAGTAGGGGGGCTAGTTGAGGTTGTTTTGTCGCTGCTCCTTGGTGATTGTCGTATTTTATTTAGTCTTCTGTATTTTGTTTTCCTCTAGTCCGGGGACTACCTTGTTGGTCTGATCCCTGTGCGATGAGGTAGGGGTTTGTTGATGTTGTGGCCCTATTTGGCCTAGTTTCTGCTTACTCATCCAGAGTTAAGCCGAGTCCTGTAACCGCCTTTATTTTTCAGTAATCTATTCGTTTTTTACCTCTCAAAAAAAAAAAAAAAAAAAAAAAAAAAAAAGCCGACGCTACAACCGTCGTGCGGAGATCGGTGCTACCCCCACCGTCTTCATCAACAAAGCCGACGCTACAACCGTCGTGCGGAGATCGGTGCTACCCCCGCCGTCTCCACCAACAAAGCCGACGCTACAACCGTCGCACGGAGATCGGTGCTACCACCGCCGTCTTCATCAACAAAAGCCGACGCTACAACCGTCGCATAGAGATCGGTGCTACACCCGCCATCTCCAAAAGAAGCCTTCAACTCCAATCAAGCCAAACACGCCCGGAGAAGAAGTCAACGTCACAACCGTTGCCAGGTCCGAAAAGCTGAAGACGAAAGAGCGCTACGAAGAAGCTCCAACGCTTGAAGACCGAAGGCTTCACGAGGCACGGCAAGCATATCCTACGGGAGTCCTTGGCCCTTCAAGTCCTCATCAACGTGAAGACCTTGCACTCGGAGATCAAAGCTTCGACTCCTCGCACGAAGAAGAAAGCGTGGAGAAGAAGACCCGGAGCCGTCATCACCCGATTGCTCCAACGATCTTCATCAGCTCCGAAGACGCCATAAGCAAAGGCCGGAGAAGAAGATCGAAGCCGACAACACCCGTCGTCTTCAACAAAGGCATCAACTCCTTGCACGTAGAAGAAAGCCGGGAGAAGAAAGCCTGAAGCCGGTGCTACCCCTGCCGCCTTCGTCAACCAAAAGCCGACGCTACAACCGTCGTGCCGAAGCCGGTGCTACCCCCGCCGTCTTCATCAACAAAAGTCGACGCTACAACCGTCGCACGAAGATCGGTGCTACCCCCACCGAAAAGCCAAGCCGACGCCACAACCGTCGAGGAAGTCGGAAGAAGAAAGAAGCCTTGAAGAAGCAATGCCAGTCGTTCGAGAAGAAGATCAAGTCAAAGCTAAAGTCAAAGCCGACGCAAGAAGCCAAAGCAAACGCCCTGGTAAAGCCCGCGCTAAAGCAACGCACGTGCCAAAGCCAAGCAACTACGACGGTCATGAGCAAAGCACCGCACGTTCTAGCCGATACGACGCGAAGTCCGGAAGAACTAAAGCATCGCAAGCCTCTACCCGCCTACGTTCAAGCGCAAGCGCCAAAGCAAAGCAAACACCAGAGCCACGCCAAAGCTACGCCAAAGCCGAAAGCTAAAGCCAAAGCTGATGCCAAAAACACGATCGACGCCGCGAACCGACGATCAAGGACGCCGAGGTCGAGCAAGGATCGAGGAAGATACGAAGACCGAGGAACGAAGCCCAAAGCTTTCCTAGCCGAGAAAGCGCGAAGCACGGACGGGACAAAATCAACGGCGGAAACTCCTTAGCCTCTCAAAAACCCTCACCCTGTAAAGACCTCTGTCCTGGGCAACCCCTTCAGAGCTCTCGCACGAATACCACGTGGAGACGCGGATCAAAGGGACCCTCCAGAGGATCTCTCCCACAATCTCCTGATCAAAGAAAATTTGTAATCTCGTGTGATCCGCAATAAAGACGACCCGAATCTTTTTCCGCGACCACAGATTTCTGGCACGCCCGGTGGGACATCCTCTCCTTTCATCCGTACGTTTGAAGGAGTTGCTTCAAGTTCGCCATGGCCGGAACGAACGACGATACGTTTGCTCCAACACGCCTCTCACCTATCGCCGAGTCTCCACTACTCCAACACGGCGATCCAGAAAACCCGGTGGATGACATTCCCCCGGTAGTACGCGTTTACACTCGGCGTACTCAAACTCTTGCGAACTTCTTCACGCCAGAAACTGCTGCTGAAGGTGTTCGCCAAATCACCAATGAGGCCTTGGTGCATGAAGAAACAAGCCTCAATCCTGGAACATCTGTCCAGAAATTTGGGGAGGACCAGCCCCAACCCCGAACCCGTTCGGGTTCTCCAGCGGACTTTGCACCTCCCTTGCCGGGGGCAAACATCCGTCATCAAGCAGAAGCAAGTCAGCGTAACTACGTCTCCGACGACGATGGCGAGGGTGCGGGCGTGCAACATCGAGACGTCCTGCGACACCATCCTCCGTCCGCTCTCCAGCTCCAAGTCATGCAAATGGGTGAACACATGGCTCAGCTCACCCGACTAATGGAAGAGAAAGATCGTCACATCAACACCTTGCTTCAGAGACTGAGTGCCAGGGATGTCGCAACATTCGGTCAACCTCCTGCTTCTCCAGTAGCTGCTTCAGCCCCGTCTCCAACTCCTGCTCTGGCAGAAGTTGGCCCGGCAACACTAGCAATTACTCCTGCACTTTCCTCGGCTCTCGTGCCGGTCTCGATAGCCGCGCAACCTTCAGTGGCAGCAACGATGAATGCCCAGCAAATACAAGCACTAGTGGCTGACATGATGCGTTCCCACGGCGGTAGTCTACCTCCGATCACGGCAGCATATTCGAAGCCTTACACTACAAGGATCCAGCAGCTGCACTTCCCTACCGGGTTCCAGCCACCAAAGTTCCAACACTTCGACGGAAAGGGGAACCCAAGGCAACACATTGCCCACTTCGTCGAAACTTGCAATAACGCCGGCACATACGGCGACGAGATGGTGAAGCAGTTCGTTCGCACACTCAAAGGTAATGCTTTTGACTGGTATGTTGATCTTCCTCCAGGATCCATTGACAGTTGGGATCAAATGGAAAGAGAATTCCTCAACCGCTTCTACAGTACTCGGCGCATCGTTAGCATGACCGAGCTTACTGCCGTCAAGCAAAGGAAGGACGAATCAGTAATCGACTACATCGATCGATGGAGGAATCTCGCCCTGAATTCACGAGACCGTTTGTCGGAAGACTCGGCTATCGAGATGTGCACCCAAGGCATGCACTGGGGCTTACTCTACATCCTCAAAGGGATCAAGCCTCGGTCCTTCGAAGAACTGGCGACTCGGGCTCATGACATGGAGCTCAGCTTAGCAAATCGCGGGGACTCAAAGGCCAAAGCCTTCCTGAAGGTGGAAGAGGAGGACGAACCGACGGTATCAAAGCAAGTCAACGTCACCGACCTCGCTTCGACTTCCAAACCACTCAAGATCGGTGGCAAGCCGGACAAAGGCAAAGGAGCCGCCATACCACCTCCTCAGCCTCAACGGCCACCAAGGATGACTCTCGAGGAGCTTGAAGCTAAGGAGTATCCCTTCCCAGACTCGGAAGTTTCCTCCATGTTTGATCAGTTGATGCAAGAAAAGATGATCGAGCTTCCGCCACCAAAAAAACCGGAACAAGCACATCGAGTCAACGATTCGCTCTTCTGTAAGTACCACCGGATGGTCAGCCATCCCATCGAGAAGTGCTTTGTCTTCAAAGATAAGATCATGGCACTCGCTAAACAAGGGATGATCGAGATCGACTCTGGTGATATCGTCGAGTCAAATATGACGTCAATCACTTTCGATTCCTTCCCGCCCGCACTGACTGCTCCACAACGCACTTCAGCAAGGCTGCGCATCGTCTGTCAAAGATCGATGGCGAAATCAGCTCCAAGAAGACGACGACGGTATGCTCCTACAGTGCCCTGGGCCAAATCCTCACTGCCTTGGGGGCAACCGCCTCTCGTGCAAACACTCCCTCTTCCAAACAAAGCTACATCCCAGCATGTGCTCAAAGCAAGAGACGAGCAAAGAGACCCTGAAATCAGCCTGCTAGGCCAGCCATCAGGTAAGTTCGACTTCTATGTCTTCTACTCCAAGCCTCCTTCAATCCCAATAAAAGAAGTCAAGCCAACCGGCTGGGAATCAGAAGATGAATCGGTAAAGCCTCCAGAAGAGCAAGTCCTTCAGATCAAAGAAGAGCCTTTGATTACAACACCAATTCTTCACCCTGGCGAGGAAGATCTTCTTGATAAAAACGCATGGGCTATGACGCCTCGAAGGAGAAGGCCACGACAGTCAAGCTACAGAATAGCATGCCGGGCCAACCACGAGCAAGATCGGACGACAAGAAAACTCCCCGAAAGAAAGACCTTCAAGGAAAAGAGTGAAGCTCCAGAAAGAAAGACGTCCAAAGTACCTCCAGCAAGTCCGAAAAATCTTCTCCAGCAAACTTGCCCAGAGCTGGCGACACTCCAGGAGTTTTTCCCCAGCCGCTTCCTTGAAGTTGATCAAAACCTCAAGGTCTCCGGTTGCATGAGGGAAGTTCACCAAGTGCTCAATGAAGAAAGTGGCACCAACATCGAAAGCATGGGGAGAACCATCGTCGCCAACGGCAAGCACTGCAACGAGGCTGAATCACACCTTGCTGACGTCGAGTTCCACCAGGTCAAAGACCTCATTGCAGAAGTTTCTCCAGCAAAAGCTCCACGAGCCCAGAAAGTCAAAGCAGCTGCGAGAGACAAAACCTCTCCACTTGCAAAACTAGCGACATTCTCCAGCCAGACGTTGCACAAAGTCAAAGGAGCACCAGCATCAAGACGAAAAATCCATATTAACTCCAAATCAAGCTCAACGCCACACGTTCCGTTGCCTGCTCAAGATGCGACAGTCCTGTGGCTCGCGCCTCAATGGCTTCACAAGCCAGGACGATCGCCTTCCACTCCAGCAAAGGAACTATCGTCACAATTCTCCGAGGCCAACTTTATCACTTTGCAAGAGATGATAATACCGTTTCATGGTCTATTGTATGCCTCGAGCTCAACCGAGTCTTCTAAGTACACCAGCTCCGAGCAACTCGCAATCAAGCTAGGAAACACTCGGGGGCAAAACTCCACCGAGTTCATGTTCAAATCCAGCTGCAACAAAGAAAGCACAGTGCATATGGGTTCACTACCCTCAGTTGCAATACCACATCGCCTGACAAAGACTCAAGTTCACCTCTCCAAAAGCAACGAACAAAGTCTTCTGAACCACCGAGACATCGGCTCCAGTCAAACTCCAACAATCATCAAAACTCCAGTCAAGAAGATCTTCACTTCTAACTACATTGAAGCGAAGAAGGCGGATGACAACTGCGAACCAGCAGCGACTCTGCCTACCAGCGGCAAGTCCCTCAAGAGGTACTTTGCCTAGCGCAAGGTTACCCCCCTTGCCCAAAAAAAAAAAAAAAAAAAAAAAAAGGAACTACGTGTGACTTGATCCCTCTCAGTAGGGTACGTAGGCAGCCTGTAAAGGTTCAGTCCAAAAAAAAAAAAAAAAAAAAAAAAAAAAAAAAAAAACCAAACCACCATTCCAGAAAATGAGCCCAGAAAAGACGCAAGTTCCACTCCGGGGATCGAGAAGCCGTCAGCCTCCGTTAAGCCACCAGCTCCCGGTGCTGCCACAGCTCATCTCTCGAGGCACCCACGCAGTGCAACTCCGAAAGGCAAGAAACCACAAGCTCTCGGCGATTCGTAAGCTCCTCCCGCTGCTTTGCAAGCTCCATTGCAAAAGTCTTCTTGGTTGCTCGAGCTTTCTCCAAACGGGACTCCAGCTTCTGAAGCAACGCATGAGTAGCAAGTCAAAGTCCTAGAGACGGAGAAGCGGCTCGCTCTCCCGCAGCTTACACGCGCTGCAACTCCAGGGGTAGAGAAGCCATCAGCTTCCGACGTGTCGCTAGCTCTGCATGCTACCTCGCAAGATTCACTCCAGAAGCCTTCTCGATCACCCTACCAGTTCAACGCGTTGCCAGCTTTGCACGCTGCTTTGCAAGGAGGAACTCCAGCTTCCGAAGCGACACGCGAGTAATCTCCACCTTCTTCTGCACCTGAACAAATTCTGCAGTAGCAAACGTGTGAAGCCCCTCCAGTCGACATTCTTCTTCCTCGGCCTTTGCCAACGCCAAGGAAGCATCCTCCTCTAGTGAAGCCCGTTGCAAGCAATGAGCCTAGCTATCCGCCAAAAGGGTGCACATATGCTCCTCAAACAAGGAGCCATCCACCAGGAAACCCACCAGCTACTCAAAGCGTCAAGACCCTCCTACTCGAAGGGTGCGAGCGTCGTCTGGATAAACTTCTAGCACAACTCTCCAAAAGAAGCTTAGAAAGAAGGCTCTACGATCCACACTTTCGCTGGCAAGCCTCTGAGTGCTGAGACAAGGCGCGCGCGATCCTGTCCTGAAAACCCAAGCACGGGAACCGCCTCCTGAACCATCGCCGTGACGGCTGTCAAAGACGCCACAGGAACTGACAAAGAAGCTGCGGCCAAAACATCCGTGGGAACTGACTCCTGAATGGCAACTCCGGACTCGGTCGAACGATCTGCCGTGAATATCCCTCATCGGTGAGAATGAGCTCGTCCAACTTCGACACACGCTTCCTGCTTCGAAGTACGGCGGCCGAAGACTTGCGCAAAGGGAAACGAAGATGCGTACTCCCGTGGGAGACCGCATCGACGATCCATCCAGAAGTCGGAAAGCTCTCGTAACGGTGGCAGAAGACTTGCGCAAAAGGGAAACGAAGATGCGTACTCCCGTGGGAGACCGCATCGACGATCCATCCAGAAGTCGGAAAGCTCTCTTAACGGCCTGCCCTGAAGAAAGAAATGAAGAAAAGCACGAATCAGTCACGCATACGGACACAAACAAATCAAGTCAAGGCACAAAAAAAAAAAAAAAAGGGCCCCGAGCCAAGGACTGCATCCTTCGTGACCTCCACGAAGCCAAAAGGGTTGTTGGAGCAGTCACCAAGGTGAAGATCGGCAAGCAAAAGACGACCAAAGCAGGCTGCTCCTTGTCAACGCTAGTAGCTTTGTCTTGCTCCTCGTCGAACTCCAGAACGCCCGTCTCGACGTCCTTCAAGCTGATGTCACCACCAGGAAAGCTCTCTCCATAGGCCTCCAGCGACCCATGGTCGTCTAGAGGAAGATCCAGTCTACCGCACTCAGCCTGCCCAGGTGCAACCTCGCTAGTCGCTCTGCTCCCGCGATAGGCCTCCTCAATGATCCAGCCGGCCTTTAGAAAGCACTCGAAGGGACAAGTCCTGCAAGGAAACGAAAAGTCCAAGTCAAATCAAGATGCACAATCAGTTCCAGAAGAAAAAAACAAATCAAGTCCAGAAGTCAAAAAAAAAAAAAAAAAAAAGAGAAAGTCCCTGTTTGCAAAAAGGGAAACTGAGAGGGGGGCCACAGCAAAAAGCCGCAGCACCCCCTCTCTCCTGCTAAAACCCGGCCGAGCCCGCCTCCGGCCTGCGCCCTCCCGCGCCACCAGCCCGCGCGCCGGCCGCACCCTGCAGCCCCCGGCCGCGCCCCGTCTCCGGCTCGCGCGCCGGCCGCACACCGCAGCCCCCGGCCGCACCCCTCCTCCGGCCACCGTCGCTGTCATACCACTCGTGCCAAGCCTGGCCACCACAAGTCACTGTTGTCGCCACTGTTGCCGACACCGCAACCGCACCTCGGCCCTCGTCAGAATGCCAGTCACGACCGTCGCCTCTGCGCACATTCCGCTCGGCCTTTGCTTCATACGCCCGCGGCCACCGACCGCCTGCACCGCAGCCACCGCTGCTGCACCCCGTGCCGGAACCCAAGCCAGCCACCTCGCTGCTGCTGTGTCCATGAAACAAAGAAGGCAGAGAAGTGGGACCCGCAGTAACCGAAACCCCCAACCATGGCCGGCTCGTGGACCCCGGTACAAAAAAAAAAAAAAAAAAAAAAAAAAAAAAAGAGGGGTAACGACTGCAGCCCCCTTGTGCAAAATGCAGAAACCGAGAGGGGGCCACAGCAAAAAGCTGCACCCCCCCCCTCTCCGGTTAAAACCAGTAGCCCCGGGGGGGGTTTGCTGGCCTCCGACCCACGTGGGCCACGCGCACGACCCGGCCGCCGCAACCGCCCCCCGCGCGTGCCCGGCCCGCACCCCGGCTGCCGCTGCGCCTGCGCCCGGCTCGCGCCCCGCGCTCTTCCGCCGGCCGCACCACCTGCGCCTGGCCCGATTGCCACCGCTACTCCTCCGGCCTTCACAGCCCAAGCCAGCACGTCCGACCACACCCCGGCCGCCAGCAGCCGACGCCGTCGTTCGCTTCCACCGCGCCCATCTGCATCGTTCCACGTGCACCGCCAGCGCGCCCTGAATCTGATGCCGTCTTGGCCTTCGCCGGTGCGCCTCAAAGCCAAAAAGCCGCTGCCCCTTAATGCGATAGAAAATTCGAGAAGGGGGCTGCAGCAAAGAAGACAGCCCCCTTCCCTTGTTAAAGCCCATAGCCCCCAAAGGGGGCTGCGCCCCCTACCACACCGGCCACCGCGTCTCGAGCCCTCCGCCTCCACCTCCGGCCCACGCGCAGCCCTGCGCCCACGCCTCCGGACCCTTGGGCAAATAAAGAAAAGAACAGGGGGACCTAAGCAAAAAGGGCCTCCGGACCCGTGAGCGAATAGAGAAAAAAAAGAGGGGGCCACGACAAAAAGCCGCGACCCCCTCTCTCCTGTTAAAACACGAAAAGGGTGGGGGGGTGCTACCGGCTTCCTTCACCTCCGGTCCCCGCAGCCCCACCTCCGGCCGCCCGCGCCCACGCCCTCCGGCCGAGCCTGCCTCCGGCCCTCGCGCCTCGAGCCCCGGCCGCCTCCGCCTCCACCTCCGGCCCGTGCGCAGCCCTGCGCCCACGCCTCCGGCCCGCAGCCCCTGCCACCTCCGCCTCCACCTCCGGCAGCGCGCAGCCCCGCGCCCCTGCCTCCAGCCCGCGCAGCCGGCCGCACCCCGCAGCCCCCAGCCACGCGCCGCGCCCCGCGCCTCCAGCCCGCGCGCTCCTCCGGCCTGCGCCCTCGCGCCTCGCACCCCACGCCCAGCGCCTCCGGCCCGCGCCCTCCCGCCGTGCCGGCCACCGCAGCCCCGCGCCCGGCCGCTGCCATGCCGGGCCACCCTGCTGCTGCTGCCGCTGTCTCGCGCGAACCAGAGACGAACCACAAAAAAAAAAAAAAAAAAAAGGGGAAACAGAGAAAAAAAAAGTGTTGGGAAAATCTATTTTTCATTTACCCCCTATATATAGCCATAATCAGTTATTGGGATAGAGACGGGGTAAATCTCATATCCCTTGAATCTAGGGATCTCTATCCGGTGGGCATCCATATCCGATGTAACCACGAAAGAACATGAAGAAAGTGGGGCTGCACCTCGTCGACTCTGTCTCCTCCCCGCGCTGTGTCAGACGCGTCGTTATCGTCACCTTCGACCGCGACAATCGGCTTCCACTATTGCGCTCCCGCACCGAAGAGAGGAAACAACCCTCCGCCAAGGCGCATCGCGACCATCCTCGCGCTCCCGTCGCCTACCTGCCCTGGGACTCCACGCAGCGGCCGCCATCAATATTCACGCCATCCCCGAAGCAAAGGAGGTCCGCGACAACAAGGAAGATGAACAAAACCCTAGAATATGTCTTCAATAACTCCAAGCAGCCAAAGCCTTTCGTCTCCCGCGCTAGCAAAACGATGGGGGAAACGAAATGGCAGGGGTTCTTGTAAAGACCCAAATTCCGCACAATACGTGATCAAGGCCAAATGCTACACGTTTCCCGCGGGCGCACTCGACCTTGAGGGGGCATTTGTGGGCACCGAAATTAGCCCACGGGTTGAACCCGACCCGCATGCGAAACCCGGCCCGCACACAACGGCCCGTATGCAAACTCGGCCCGCACACAACGGCCCGCATGCGAAACCCGGCCCGCACACAACGGCCCGCATGCGAAACCCGGCCCGCACACAATGGCCCGTACGCGAAACCCGGCCCGCACACAACGGCCCACATGCGAAACTCGGCCCGCACACAACGGCCCACGTGCGAACTCGGCCCACGTGCGAACTCAATTCGCGCGCCATGGCCCGACCCAAAGCAAACGGGTCCCACCGGACCCGCAACTCGGACACAAAGAGAGGGGCCTACCGGCCCCCCCTCTTGAAAACCGTGCCCCCCTCCTCATAAAGAGGTGGGGCCGGCCATAAAAGAAAAGGAAAAGAAAAAAGAAAAGAAAAAGAAAAAAAAAAGAAAAGAAAGGAAAAAAGAAATCAAAACCGCCTCGATGCGGGGGGAGGTGGCGTGGACGTCTACGTAGCCGTAGATCCGCGACGATCCCTCGATCCAACGGACAAGATGACGTTGCGTCGCCATCCGATCCAAAAGTGCAACAAGAATAACAACTCGATCTTTAAAGATCGAGTCACATCTAGCCCATAACCACTCCAACTAAAAAGGAGGAAATCGGGTTTGTTTCCCCAAATAAGGGAACAATATCTCGATGGTTATGAGGGGAGATATTGGAGGAAACAAAAAGATTTCAGCAATATCTCCCCCAACCGCCCCCCTTTGCCTATAAATAGAAGGGGTCGGGGAAGGCATCAAGGGTCGAAAGCTGAAGAGGAAAAGGCTCTGCAAAGACGAGCTCCAACGCTTGAAGACCGAAGGCTTCACGAGGCACGGCAAGCATATCCTACGGGAGTCCTTGGCCCTTCAAGTCCTCATCAACGTGAAGACCTTGCACTCGAAGATCAAAGCTTCGACTCCTCGCACGAAGAAGAAAGCTTGGAGAAGAAGACCCGGAGTCGTCGTCATCCCGACTTCTCCAACGATCTTCATCAACTCCGAAGAAGCCATAAGCAAAGGCCGGAGAAGAAGATCGAAGCCGACAACACCCGTCGTCTTCAACAAAGGCGTCGACTCCTCGCACGAAGAAGAAAGCTTGGAGAAGAAGGCCTGAAGCCGGTGCTACCCTTGCCGTCTTCGTCAACAAAAGCCGACGCTACAACCGTCGTGCGGAGATCGGTGCTACCCCCACCGTCTTCACCAACAAAGCCGACGCTACAACCGTCGTGCGGAGATCGGTGCTACCCCCACCGTCTTCACCAACAAAGCCGACGCTACAACCGTCGTGCGGAGATCGGTGCTACCCCCACCGTCTTCATCAACAAAGCCGACGCTACAACCGTCGTGCGGAGATCGGTGCTACCCCCGCCGTCTCCACCAACAAAGCCGACGCTACAACCGTCGCACGGAGATCGGTGCTACCACCGCCGTCTTCATCAACAAAAGCCGACGCTACAACCGTCGCATAGAGATCGGTGCTACACCCGCCATCTCCAAAAGAAGCCTTCAACTCCAATCAAGCCAAACACGCCCGGAGAAGAAGTCAACGTCACAACCGTTGCCAGGTCGAAAGCTGAAGAGGAAAAGGCTCTGCAAAGACGAGCTCCAACGCTTGAAGACCGAAGGCTTCACGAGGCACGGCAAGCATATCCTACGGGAGTCCTTGGCCCTTCAAGTCCTCATCAACGTGAAGACCTTGCACTCGAAGATCAAAGCTTCGACTCCTCGCACGAAGAAGAAAGCTTGGAGAAGAAGACCCGGAGTCGTCGTCATCCCGACTTCTCCAACGATCTTCATCAACTCCGAAGAAGCCATAAGCAAAGGCCGGAGAAGAAGATCGAAGCCGACAACACCCGTCGTCTTCAACAAAGGCGTCGACTCCTCGCACGAAGAAGAAAGCTTGGAGAAGAAGGCCTGAAGCCGGTGCTACCCTTGCCGTCTTCGTCAACAAAAGCCGACGCTACAACCGTCGTGCGGAGATCGGTGCTACCCCCACCGTCTTCACCAACAAAGCCGACGTTACAACCGTCGTGCGGAGATCGGTGCTACCCCCACCGTCTTCATCAACAAAGCCGACGCTACAACCGTCGTGCGGAGATCGGTGCTACCCCCGCCGTCTCCACCAACAAAGCCGACGCTACAACCGTCGCACGGAGATCGGTGCTACCACCGCCGTCTTCATCAACAAAAGCCGACGCTACAACCGTCGCATAGAGATCGGTGCTACACCCGCCATCTCCAAAAGAAGCCTTCAACTCCAATCAAGCCAAACACGCCCGGAGAAGAAGTCAACGTCACAACCGTTGCCAGGTCCGAAAAGCTGAAGACGAAAGAGCGCTACGAAGAAGCTCCAACGCTTGAAGACCGAAGGCTTCACGAGGCACGGCAAGCATATCCTACGGGAGTCCTTGGCCCTTCAAGTCCTCATCAACGTGAAGACCTTGCACTCGGAGATCAAAGCTTCGACTCCTCGCACGAAGAAGAAAGCGTGGAGAAGAAGACCCGGAGCCGTCATCACCCGATTGCTCCAACGATCTTCATCAGCTCCGAAGACGCCATAAGCAAAGGCCGGAGAAGAAGATCGAAGCCGACAACACCCGTCGTCTTCAACAAAGGCATCAACTCCTTGCACGTAGAAGAAAGCCGGGAGAAGAAAGCCTGAAGCCGGTGCTACCCCTGCCGCCTTCGTCAACCAAAAGCCGACGCTACAACCGTCGTGCCGAAGCCGGTGCTACCCCCGCCGTCTTCATCAACAAAAGTCGACGCTACAACCATCGCACGAAGATCGGTGCTACCCCCACCGAAAAGCCAAGCCGACGCCACAACCGTCGAGGAAGTCGGAAGAAGAAAGAAGCCTTGAAGAAGCAACGCCAGTCGTTCGAGAAGAAGATCAAGTCAAAGCTAAAGTCAAAGCCGACGCAAGAAGCCAAAGCAAACGCCCTGGTAAAGCCCGCGCTAAAGCAACGCACGTGCCAAAGCCAAGCAACTACGACGGTCATGAGCAAAGCACCGTACGTTCTAGCCGATACGACGCGAAGTCCGGAAGAACTAAAGCATCGCAAGCCTCTACCCGCCTACGTTCAAGCGCAAGCGCCAAAGCAAAGCAAACGCCAGAGCCACGCCAAAGCTACGCCAAAGCCGAAAGCTAAAGCCAAAGCTGACGCCAAAAACACGATCGACGCCGCGAACCGACGATCAAGGACGCCGAGGTCGAGCAAGGATCGAGGAAGATACGAAGACCGAGGAACGAAGCCCAAAGCTTCCCTAGCCGAGAAGGCGCGAAGCACGGACGGGACAAAATCAACGGCGGAAACTCCTTAGCCTCTCAAAAACCCTCACCCTGTAAAGACCTCTGTCCTGGGCAACCCCTTCAGAGCTCTCGCACGAATACCACGTGGAGACGCGGATCAAAGGGACCCTCCAGAGGATCTCTCCCACAATCTCCTGATCAAAGAAAATTTGTAATCTCGTGTGATCCGCAATAAAGACGACCCGAATCTTTTTCCGCGACCACAGGAGGATTAGGTCAAATTCTTTGAAAGTGGGAGTGTAATTCAAATTTTGACATACAAGTAGGTGTGTAAGTAAAAAAAAAAGAGATTTTATTCATACCCCAAAAATCTGTAATTAGCCCCCATTTCCAATAAACTTGAACACACCATGTTTTTTCTTATCATGCCCCATTTCTAACCCAAAAATACCCTTTCTTTTTACACCCCACTTTGAATACACTCCAGTTAAATGGCACGCCCCATCTTGATCATACCCCATTTCTTTCCAATGTTGAAGCCACATGAACATAGGAACGTGATGAGAATTATTTTGATCATTTGTCCTTCATTAATGGCTTGATAAGAGAGAGAGAGAGAGAGAGAGAGAGAGAGAGAGAGAGAGAGAGAGAGAGAGAGAGAGAGAGAGGTCCCTCTTTTTCCTCCATTGCTAAAGGGGTTAGATCTTGTATGGAGGAATTCGATCAGGAAAAGTGTGATCTTTGAGTCCTGTTGCCGTCTATGGAGGAATCCGATTGGGGGACGTAAGATCTTCGAGCCAAGTTGTCGATGTCGCTGTCAAAGATGTTACAACCATGCTGTCACCATCGCTCAATTAATTTTTAACTATAGTCGATGTTCAAAATATTTTGTTTTAAGTTTTATTTGGATGTGGGGTATAAGATAAGGGTATAAATAATATTTTAAATTTTTTGAGTAATTTATTGTGAAACGGGTGAAAAATGGGGGCTAGTTACTGATTTTGGAGTATGAATAAACTTTCCCAAAAAAACCCCAAGAAATAAGGCTGCACAGAAAGAAGGGCAAGCCAGTGGTAAGCAGTGACGTCTTTCAGCCCGGTTCCCTTTGATTGATTAAAATGCATAGACAAGCGGCCTTTGAAGCTCGAACCCTCTTCTTCTTTCTAATAGAGTTCACCATGGGCGGCATCGAAGCTCAAACCCTCCACGTGCTCTTCTTCCCTCTCATGGCCCCGGGCCATATGAATCCAATGATCGACATGGCCAAGCTTTTTGCCGCGCAAGGCGTGAAGGTTTCGATCCTCACCACCTCGGCCAACGCCGCAACCATCCAGCCCACCATCGGCCGTGCCAACGACTCCGATCGCCACCACCGCCACCCCATTGCCATCGTGCTCATACCCTTCCCCTCCGCCGCCGCCGGCCTGCCGGAGGGGTGCGAGAACCTCTCCTCCGTGCCCTCGAAGGACCTGCAGCCCAAGTTTCTCAAATCTTTGGCCCTGCTCCGTCAACCGTTCGATCAAGTCCTCGGAGAGCTCCTCCCGGACTGCGTCGTCACCGATTCCTTCCACCCGTGGACCTACAGCGTCGCGGCCGGGCATGGCGTGCCGAGGCTCTCGTTCTACGGGACGGGCTTCTTTGCCTTCTGCGCCGCCCACAGCTTGGAACACCACAAGCCCCTCGAGAGCTTACCGCTGGACGTCGAGTCTTTCGTCTTCCCCGGCCTCCCCCACCGAATTGAGATGCTCAGATCCCAGATCCCGGACTTCACGAAATTCGAATTCGCCTCCACGGATATCTTCAACCAAATCAGGGAGTCGGAGCGGAAGAGCTTCGGCATAGTGGTGAACAGCTTCTACGAGCTGGAGCCTGACTACGCCGAACACTACCGGAAGATCGTCGGACGAAAGGCGTGGCACATCGGGCCGGTGTCTCTGTGCAACAAGGACGAGGCCGACATGAGTGGGAGGGGAAACAAGGCTTCCATCGATGGCGATACCTGCTCGAAATGGCTCGATGGCCAGAACCTAGGCTCGGTCGTGTATGTGTCCTTTGGGAGCTTGAGCGATTTCACCATGGCCCAGCTACGTGAGATAGCTCTGGGCCTCGAGGCTTCCAGCTGTCCATTCATCTGGGTGGTGAGGAACGCCGCCGGCGACTGGCTGCCGGAGAATTACGAGGAGAGGATTGAAGGAAGGGGACTGATCATCAGAGGGTGGGCTCCCCAGATCCTGATCTTGAACCACCGGGCCGTCGGGGGGTTCGTGACGCACTGCGGGTGGAACTCAACTTTGGAGGGGGTGAGCGCCGGTCTGCCGATGGTGACGTGGCCGCTGTTTGCGGAGCAGTTCTACAACGAGAGGCTGGTCGTGGATTTGCTGGCGATCGGGGTGAGCATCGGGGCGAAGGAGTATGTTTTCAGCTGGCAAGAAGATAGGCCGGTGACAGGGGCGGCGGAGATAGAAAGGGCGGTGGGTCGGCTGATGGGCAGTGGAGAGGAGGCGGAGGGCAGGAGGAGGAGGGCGAGGGAGCTCGGGGAGAAGGCGAGGAGTGCGGTCGAGGAGGGTGGGTCTTCCTTCCTTGATATGGTCAATCTAATCGAGGAGTTGACATACAGAGCGGCTGCGATTGAGACCGAGAGGGTGTAGCGCAAAGCCCCGTGGGGAGAGAACGATTTTTGGGCGTTGACTACGTGGATCAAGGCGGGACGACGGACGGATGGCCGACGACGGTGGCGTGCCTTTGCGTGGCTTCCACTAGGGAGGGCTGATCTTCTCGCTCCCCCGACCCAGGCTGACCGGTGCTTGGTGGCCCCGAAGGAACTACAAGGCTTACCCTCTCCGACTCCGGTGAAGGGTCAGTTCCGGTTCCCGGCAGAGCTCTTTAAGAGAGAGAGAGAGAGAGAGTCAGAGCATCTCCAACCATGGCCCCTATTTTGCTATTACCAAATTGGAATATTCTAAAAAAAATTTAATTTGGAGACCCTCCATTTTGATTAGCCTCCAACCAGCTCCGAGAGAGCGAGAAAGAGAGAGAGAGAGTTAGAGCATCTCCAACCATGGCCCCTATTTTGCTATTACCAAATGGAAATATTCTAAAAATATTTTAATTTGGAGACCTCCACTTTGATTAGCCTCCAACCAGCTCCGGTTCCCAGCAGAGCTCTTTGAGAGAGAGAGAGAGAAAGAGTTAGAGCATCTCCAACCATGGCCCCTATTTTGCCATTACCAAATGGGAATATTTTAAAAATATTTTAATTTGGAGACTCTCCATTTTGATTAGCCTCCAACCAGCTCCGGTTCCCGACAGAGCTCTTTGAGAGAGAGAGAGAGAGAGAGAGAGAGAGAGAGAGAGAGAGAGAGAGAGAGAGAGAGAGAGAGAGAGTTAGAGCATCTCCAACCATGGCCCATATTTTGCCATTACCAAATGGGAATATTATAAAAATATTTTAATTTGGAGACCCTCCATTTTGATTAGCCTCCAACCGCTCCGGTTCCCGGCAGAGCTCTTTGAGAGAGAGAGAGAGAGTGAGAAAGAGTTAGAGCATCTCCAACCATGACCCCTATTTTGCCATTACCAAATGGGAATATTCTAAAAATATTTTAATTTGGAGACCCTTCATTTTGATTAGCCTCCAACCATGGCCTCCATTTGGAGGCCCTTCATTTTGATCAGTCATTCATTTCTTGGACATGTTGGTCATTACATTTAATGTATAATCTCGGTAAATACGTCGGCCAAAACCCCCCACATGCATTTATGCAGGGGGTTATAGTATGTATGCGATTGGAGGAGTCCATCTGTCATTTATGGCAAAATGGCAGACGGTTGGAGATGCTCGATCTTAGAGCGAGAGGGGGCGCGCGAGAGAGAGATTAGAGAGAGAAAAAAAAACGGTAGAAAGAGATCGAGAGAGAGAGACCGGAGAGGGAGGGGGCACGATCGAGAGAGAGAGAGAGAGAGAGAGAGAGAGAGAGAGAGAGAGAGAGAGAGAGAGAGAGAGAGGGAGGGGGGAGGGAGAGAGAAAACCGGGGAGGAAAGAGAGTATATAGAGAGAGAGAGTATGATCGCATCATTCTCGATGAATCGTAACCCTCTGGATCACATCCTGAATGTATACTCTATGATACATCGCACTCATCTATCGATCGGAAAATACAAAATCAATATTTGTTTGTTTCGACGTTCCAAAATTGAATGTGAAGCTATATGGGTTGTGATTAAAAGGATCTCAGGGTATCGTAAAATATTGAATGTCAAATTTAAAATTGAATAGGATGGCATTAGAATTCTCTCTCTCCATATCCTGATCAATGACTGGATATATTTCGTACCTTTTGGTCTTCTTACCGTTTTGTGGTAAAATTATAATTAACACGAACTGCTTTAACATGTTATATAGATGATAGCTCCATAGCTAAATTTTTTTTTCCTAGATCTGATAAAAGTAGGTTGACCCTTTGGACCAAGGAAAGATGAGAACCTCCCGATTGCAACTGTAGATTGGAACCAAACTAGACTACTCCAGCAAAGGGACACTCGAAAAGAACATGCACATCAATTTCCTCCGAGAGAGAGAGAGAGAGAGAGAGAGAGAGAGAGAGAGAGAGAGAGAGAGAGAGAGAGAGAGAGAGCAGGTCTTGTCCACATAAGGGAGGCGGGTGGCAATCCTCTTCGATGTAGGAATACAATCATACAGTGCCCACCATACAAAGTAACATCAAAGAATGTCCCATTTGAGGATGGAGTCCACAATATGGTGTCTGGCTCAAGGGAGATGGCAAGGTAGATTTGAAGGATAGCTTATATCTTTTATTTGAAAAGCCCAAATGACTCGCAACGCTACTAGCAATTGCTTCGGTTTACTTTACTGTACAAACTGTGAATACAAATAAGGAAAAAGTAAAACTTTATTGAAAGTTATATTACTAGATCTTACTTTGATTGAGTGCAAACATTTTCGAAGATTAAGACCTCATAGAATCTTTGAGGTTAGAGCATCTCTAACCAACTCCGAGTTGGGAGGACCTCCTAAGGATCGTGGGCCCCACTTGTGGCCAAATTCGCTCAGAGTTCTCCAACCAACGCCCAACTACAGACTACAAAGTGGCACGCCAGCCATCCGAGGTTTACTCGGAGTCAGTTAGAGATTGCCCTTAGAACTAAAACTGAATTACTACCGTCCGTTACGTCAAACCCCAACAGATGAATCACACTCAGCACCACCTTGCAAAAGAATGGCTTTTCTTGAATCACAACCGTCAGTTACACCAAGTCTCTATGCGTTGCACTCGGTCTTGACCGACATAAAATAACACTTGCGATTCAATTTTGGCTATAACCTTAGAGATTCTAGGCGGTAAACTAAGAGGATCTACGACCTTTTTACTCGCTTGTCAGAGACGCTACAAGTATCCTACAGGATAGGGTATTGAACGACGCAAAGTCGCCAACTAGGGGTGTGCATCGGTTCAAAACCAATCTATTTAGGCAAAACCCAAACCGATCCAACCTTGGTCGGTTTTGAGGATTTTCTATCCGATCCAAACCGAACTGAGATTGAAATCCAATTCAAATAAGATAGTTTTGGATTGGATTGGATGGTCGATTTGGACTTTGGATCATATTTTTTTGAGGATCTTCAATGAGAGGCTGATTGTGGACGTGCTAGGGATCGGTGTGCGCATCCGGGGGGTGGGTCTGGTTCTGAAATCGGAAGAGGGGGCGGTGGTGGAGGTAGAGAAGGCGTTGCGTCGGCTGATCGGTGACGGAGATGAGGCAGAGAGTAGGAGGAAGAGGGCGAGTGGGCTCAAAGAGATGGCGAAGAGGGCGGTGGTGGAGGGTGGGTCCTCCTATGTTGATTTGGGGAATATGATCGGAGAGCTGCTCAATAGACGCACCCGCAATTGAGAGCGATGAACCCGCAATGGACCTCACCGGAGTTGTGGTCGTTTCTTCTTACTATAGGGAATGGCGGCCCATGTGATTGCCTCACATGCTTCATTGTAATCTTAATTTCTCTCTTTGTCCATCTCCTGATTGTATCTCACCTCTTTTCGAAGCGGTGCTATGTAAGGACTCTACTGAAAATCTTAATAAATGCTACACCACTTCATAGATATCCCCTCCTTTCTACTCGGACCCACTGGCTCTAGGCAACCCGTTGGGATTGGTACCCAGTGTTAGGGTAGATTTGGAGGGATTGGTTTCTTTTTGTAAAAAAAAAAAAGAAGAACCCCCTGATAATAGTCCCAATCCAACACAGTTTTCATGATAGGGGTTGTATGTTGGGCTTTTTTTCAAAAATTATTTAAAAAATAAATATTAAACTAAATAGCGGTTGACCAAAACTATTTACTAATCTAGCGCCACATGGCATGTCAGCACTGTAAAGCAAGTCGCGAGATTTTTTTTTTTTGTTTCAAGTAGAACACGGTATTTGGATTACATGGTTTAAATTCGGTATTCTAGACACCGAGTTTAACCGAAGCCCCCTTATATAACATTTCCATGCCTAGCCATTTTCTCGTTGGATTTTGGGTAAACCCGGTATCCATAATTGATGCAGCATGATCAGCATCATCAGATCATCACCGTATCTTTAGATTATCGCCAAAGACCTTATTTACTGTCGTTTTTATTTTTATGCTTGGATGACATTAGCCGTATGGGACTTGTTAGCAGTCTATTTCAGTTTTTGGCCATTTTCTATGTTTTTGGCCTAATTTCATGACTTAGTACTCTTTATGTTTTTGCCCAATTCATGGGGGATGTCCATGATCTCATCCGAGGGCTTTTCGGATTGAATCCGGGTCTTTTCGGATGAGTTTCTGCATGTTATTAATAAAATTCTAGGTGCGTGTGTTTGCGGGGTACCGACGGACGATATTATATCTCGAAACCGACGGTTAGATAGCAAAATAACTCCATTTAGATGACGTGGCAAGTTATGGGCTTCAGTTAGGGATTAAATGGGCTTATCTTAAGCCCAATAGGGCTTCTATTGAGATTACCGCCCCCCCTCCTCTCTTTTCCCGTGAAACACTGACCGGCCCCCCTTGTCCACGTGGAAACCGAGGCCCAGACCCCCCTAGTCCGTCCCTCTCTTCTCTCTCTTCTCTCCCTTGTTTCTCTTCCTTTTCCTTGCCTTTCTTAGCCCTTGCATCCACACCATCCACCTTTATTCCCCTTTGATCTTAGCCATCCAAAACAAAACCCTAATGCTACAAAAAGATGAAGAACGAATGAGATTTCAGTTCTTTGCTCATTGCTAAAATTTGTGCCTCTTCGTGAGTGCTTCCGGGCGAGACGCGTGTCCCTGATCCTCGCCGCATCCGCGACTTCGCCTCGCGAAAGCTTTGGTGTTGATTTTCCGAAGGTTCCGGCTTCTCCCGACAACCGGCCTTGCTCCATGTGCAGGATCATCGACGCATCCTCGCAATCGACCCACGGCGGAAAACCCCATGCAGTATCTATCTTTTATTTTATTTTTCCCTCGCATCCGCATCGTTTTTCATTTGTTTCCATTGCCTCCGCTCCGCATCGCAGTCGTCATCGTCCTTTTTCATCACTAGTTGAAGCCCTAACGTATGCCTATTTATTAGATTTGCTATCTATAGTCTGTCGGTAACCCTAGCAAACATATTTAGCCTATTTTTAGTGAAAATTCTGATGCAAGCCTCTCTTTAAATTTCAATATCTATTGTTGCGATTTAACCTTTTATTTGCTGAAATTAGTTTTGTGATGATATTGCACCTTTATTTGTTTAAGTCTTAAATCTGCTATATGTTGATTGCATGGACTTTTAGAACTGCGTGAGATAATCTAAGTTGCTATCCTTTTGAGTTATATGTCGCTATATTGATCACTAAACCTTAGTTACTAACCAAAGAGAACCCTAAAGGGTTTAAGATTGTAGTGTACCTTATCGGTGCCTGCATCAATAATACCGGGTTGAAACCCAATAATCCAAATACCGGGTTCGACTTGAAACAGGAAAAAAATATTACGATTCACTTTACGGTGCTTACATGCCACGTGGCTGTCAGAGCGCTAGATTGGTAAATAGTTTTGGTCAACCACTATTTAGTTAAATATTAATTTTTTTTAATAATATTTAGAAAGAAAGCCCTTGTATGTTAGCTTATTTCTCTGGAAATAAAAATCGATATTTTGTGTGATTGCATTTTTCAACTCAAAGACATGTAAATCCCTCTGAACCTCCACATTTGTCAATGGTGACAGCATGTACCCAGGTTGGGGAAGACTGTGAAAGCAATGTCTCCATTTTATGGGAGTTCCTACTTCTAAAAAAACAAACACAAACTGGGAGGATTTAGAATTTCTTTGAGGCAGTGTTATTTTTCTGGGATTGGAATTCCTAGGAAATGAGCATATTTTCATATTCTTTCCATAACATAACTTTTTATGCAATTTTTCATAACATAACTTGTTTGTTTGCTTTGTTCCTTGGAAAATAAAAACCCGCTTTTGGTGGGGTTTTATTTCTTAACTAAATAGTTAGGATTTGTAAATCCCTCTTGAGCTCCCTGATCCTTGTGGTGAACACATATATGAAACCATAGACAAAACTAGATGTGAGAATATTTGTAATTCCCTGAATACCTCGTGGTCTTATGGAAAGAATATGAGAATGAGCCCATTTCCTGGCAATTCCAAAGACCAAAAAAAGAACACAAGGGTTTGAAAAATATCACATAGGAAAATTAATTTTCTAGTTAACGAATTATGCATGCAATTGATATCCTAGGGAAAAAAAATTTAGTATTCTTTTGAACTGGAGAATTTTAACACTTTTTCTTGAGATATCAATTTTCCAGTGTTCTTTTTTACCCTGGCAAAATTAAAATTTGAAAAAGTTGTTATCCGCAAAAAATATGGGGCAATACATTTCTTTGGGATTCAACTTCTTTTCTTTAGGATCCAACTTGCAGTTTTCATGCATTTGTAAATGTTGCCCAACCTATAGAATTGAAGAACTATTTCGAAATTATTTTTTTATTTTGGATTTGAGTCCACATTATACATTCATCACTTTTTTTTTGTATCTGGGTATGATTCCTTTTTGCGTAATTGAGTTTGGATTCATATCTTGCAAGGGTTTGACCTACTCATACCAATATACACCCCAGCTTGCCACTAACCATTGTTTGAGAACATTTGTGTGGTATCAACAAAATATTGAAATAGGTTTATATCAAAATACAAAATATCTAGACATCATCATATTAGCAAAACCGTTACATGAGGTATCTTCTCTTTACAAGAATAAACGCCTTGATCAAGAGTTTCCAATCCAACATGTACATGGCTAGTATCATCCAGTGTAGCACATATATGAGTCATTTGGGTCATTGAGCGTATGCGATTTTTACTTCCATGATGATCCACCTTGTGTAACTGCTATGATACAAGATAGAAGGTAATGCTATTTTTCAATATTTTCAGAAAACACAAATGGACCTGCAACATAGCAGTATTATATAACTACCAATTCATTAATGTGAAGTAACAGGAAGTTGAAATGAATCCTTGCCTGCAAAACAGGTTGTGTCGATTCATTGCTCACATCATCATTGATGCGATCTAAACTAATCCTAAATTAAGGGCTTAATTTGATCTAAATTATAACTCGCAAGTGTACGAATCGCTTTGTATGAGCGGTACGTATTACGAGGTCGATCCCACAGGGATTGCTAATGAGAGAACTGTCTAATCTAGGGTTATTAGTTATTTAAACCTAAATTACTTTAAACGATAGTTTGATGGGAGTTGATTGATTTGAGATTAAGATGAAAAACTAAACAGGATTAAAGCATACAGATTAACTAAAGTAATGCGGTGCAGTGTGGAAGTTCGGATATGGATGAGATACTAAGGCGGTCGAATCCACCGCTAAATCATCGTAGATGCTATGTTAAATTATGGTGTTCTAAATTTATGCGAGTAGCATGCGGGAAACAAATCCCGTGCTTCCTCGAGATGTGATCTTTAGGGCTTTAAATATAATTAACTAATATTGGATTCAACTCAAGCATGGGTAATAAAACAAAGCATCAAACATCTAGGTTAAGCACAACGGATCAAAGCACATGAGCAGAGCATCCGATGTCTGAGTTAAGCATGTAAGATCTGGGTTTTAATTCTTCGATTAAAATAGGCCTAATTGCATGATGATCAATTATAGCGCTAACTACAAAACATACATGGCATGGATTGTGAGAGCAAATTGAATCATCAATTAATTGAGAATTGAATCGCATTAAACATTAAGGAGCATTGGCATAGAACACATAAAATAAAGCTAGCATCTACTAGATCCAGGGTTTCATCTAGGCCTTAGCATGCAGTTTAGCTAGACATGAGTTTTGTTACATCAAAGGAAAGACTGGAAATAAACGAAGTACAGATCATCCCTGAAGATTGCTCCGTGGACTTCGCCTGCCTCGATCGCGTTCCTCGATGCTTTCTCCGCTTCGGCTTGATCACGACGTAGCCTTGATGATGGTGCGATGACGGCTCGGATGGTGGACGAATGACGGATGATGGCCGCCGGCGATGGGATGTGGAGGATTAGGGTTTCGGGTTTTGGTCCAGGCTTGTGGTCACGGATGGTGGAGGATGGTGATGGGAGTCAAGGTCGTCCAAAGCTCTCCTTTGTTTTCCCGAGCTCCCTTTTTATAGGAGAGAGAGAGAGTCCGGTAGTGAGAGAGAGATAAGGAAAGTTTGAAAGAAAAGAAAGAGAAAGAGAGACGTTCGGTTGGGGGAGATCGGGCTAGAGAGAGAGTATCAGATTAGATCGGGTAAGGAGGATAGAGAGAAGTTCGGTGATGGGGTTGACGTGCATGGCTCGGGTACCACGGACGGCTGTGATCAAATGAGAAGAGAGAGAAAGAAGATCGGTGAGAGAGGGGCTCGGGCAGTTAGAGAGAAAAGGAAAGAGATTTAGAGAGAGAGAAGATTGGGTAGGCTGGTTCGGTTGAGAGAGAGAGAGCTGTGCGGACTAGAGAGAGAAAGTAGGAAGAGAGAGAGTGGATCCCGGAGAGAGAACGTGGACCGATCGGGTAAGGAAAGAGAGGAATTAGAGAGAGAAAATCAAGGAGGGAGAGAGGGACGTTCGGTGAGGGAGGTCTCGGACTCTCGGCTGGGTTTTAGTTGAGAGAAGATAGGGAGAGAGAAGGACCTGATCGGGTAAGGAAGAGAGAGAGATAAGTTCGGTTGGGTCCGGTTTTAGAGAGAGAACGATCGGAACGGCATGGGTTCGGTGGGTGCATGGGTTTTAGTAAGAATGGATGGCTGTGATTTAGTGGGGAGAAGTGGGGCGGCCGTGATGTTAGGTTGCATGGACGGAAGAAAGAGAGAGAGCTGGGTGGTTGGCTTATGCATTAGAGAGGGACGGCTGGGATTCCGGTTTTGTGGGCTTGGGCTGAATAAGGGAAGAGAGGGACGTGCATGGGCTGTGATATTGGGCTCCGGATGGCTGAGATCGGTTAGAGAATGGGACAGCTGGGTTTGATCACGGAGTAAGTATGGACGACTAGGATGAGGTCGGGTAAGGGCTAGAATGGGTTTTGGTTGCAAAATAAAATAAAATAAAATAATTAAACGAGAGAAACATCGTGCATGACTTGGGGACGTGCATGGGTTCAACGGACGGATGGGATTGTGTGATTCGAATTCCTCGCAATGATGGACTATGGATGGCTAGGATCGTGTATGATAGATCGAAAGGTGTTTTATGGTTGGAACTTGAAATTTTCGATCTGATAGTGGAGGAAAGAAAAGAGGAAAGAGATAGAAGAAAATGAAAGAAAGGGCATTAAAGGAGGGGAAAGAATGCGCTTCGGTAGTCATCATTCAATTCCATCATCACACCCAATGTTTGTCCACTTGCTTGGGTGTAGTCCTCCTCTAGTTGAATTGCGCTTTGTATCGGCTTGTTGAAGTCTTCTCTCATCTGAATCATCACAATCATCCGTCTCTTGGATGTTCTTTAGAGATGGCCTTCGAATGAGCTGTACAGTCTCCATCAAATCGCCGTGAGAATATCCACGGCTTGGTCATGAAATCCTTGAGCTGACTGCATCGAAGACCGGATCAATTCCCTGAAAAACACACATGAAATGATGCTTGTCAGATTCAAACGTGATTATCGATAAAAGGATAATTTGGACTATCGGGATCCGTATTTTTCATGCATGCAATGTATGAGAGCGAACCAATATGTCGTTGGGTTCGTATGAAAGTCTACTATATCGTGGTGCAAAAAAATTTATGCAGTTTACGTGTATTATGAAAGTTTTACATAGCAAAGTGACGCTATGTGCATGATAAAGAATGGATAATTCGCACCAAATGGACGCTCAACAATCATCTTTATCGTTGCTGCTATCACTATCCATTAACATATGAAGAAGGCAATAACTCACGTTTTTTTTCTACGATATTGTAGAGCTTGAAAATTCCAACAAGATGCTTGCTCAGCCTATATGGAATCAGATCTCAAGACATCAATGTTTTGTCAAACGTCTAATAAAAATTTGTCTACATGATATTTGTACTTAATATAGCTCGAATTTTAAATCTACTATAATAAAATACATCCAAGGTTTGGATAGAATAAGGATGAATTTTAAAAATAAAAGTCTATGAGGTAGCTTGACTTTGAATTTGTTATTGTTTCAAGAAAAAAAAAATACAATTTTTTGGAAACAATATCCAAATATGACAGTGATGACACCATGTGACATAATTGTTATGTGTCCAAGTGCCCTAAAAAATTACAAAATGGGACTTATGAATTATATACATGTGTGTAAATATGTATTTAGCAACAAATATTCAATTGAAACGACTTCTTTACTCTCAAATATGTGTGCATGTGCAGGCATGCAAACACATTGGGAGTATGGATTATTAATTTAGTCCTAAGATGGATCATTCATTGCCAACACGGCTTGCAAGCAACACCAATCAAGCCAACAAAACCACAATTCCACTAGATTCAATTAATAAAAGAGACAACATTCTACAACTATCAAAATATTATATCGATCATCCACGGTTAATTTAGAATCTTAGGACTATATTAATCAATCAAAATAAAAATCCAACGTATGCCATACATCCATATTGAAATTAAGTAAACCAATATAGATAAGTACTTGAGTAATTATTAACTTATTTCGAAAGCATAAACAAGTCAATCATCACGAAAGAGGCTTTATCAACCACACCTTTTGCATGTCCTCTGGTAACACTAGGAAAAACTTCACCTTCTTGGAGTCCAACGATAGAAACTCAATTGTATTTACTTTGAAACTTTCATTTAATTCTTCAATATTCATTATCTCATCCATCAGCTTGTTGACTTCCACTTTACCCGACGTGACATGAATAACATTTGTGAACACTTTCATTATGAAGAAGATATCGGACATTTTCTTAACACATGAGTCACACATTTTCTTTCTCTTCTTGTTTGATCCGGTACTATACCGACTTGATGAAGGTAGTGCTCGAGGTGCCATAGATGAATCTGTAGTAGTATTTTTATCATTGTTGTAGTCAAATGTAGAATCTAGATAATCCAATTCCCTTCAATCTGCATGATCTTTGACTATTTCAACTTCGATGCCAGACATTGCGTAAACGCCATTTGCTTTGTCATTTTCAATAATGATAGTAAGTTTATTGTAATCTGGTATATATTTATTACGGTATTGTACTACCCCATAGTGACTCTGTAAAATGAACTCATTTAAAAATTATTCATAAATATAAAATACTTTATTTAAAGTTTTTAGATATTGTTAGATAATCATCTAGGTATTGTCCGGTGCATCTACTATCTTGGTGATGTCGTTCCACCCAAAACCAGTTTGGTTTAGAAGATCTACCACTGTAGTGTATGTTTATCTCCAAATCTTTATACAGCTTCATATGTCATCTCTAGTCATTTTACTTAGTAATCGAGTCTCGTTTACATCAAAGATGGCCTGAAAAACTTATGATTTCTAACCATTATCACCTATTTTTATCTTTGTGATATTCTTCAACAAATACATCAATTGCCTACTCAATCCATATATTGTGTCCATGTCACATACTTATTCTTTTTGCATGTGTGCTTGACTGATTTATTCTAATAAAAAATCTCTAATAAACATATAAGTAAGTATCATATTCAGGATTATAATAGTAATAAATATAAAAAATACAAAAATATATAACTTTATAACAATACTAAAAGAAGATATTCTATAAACCAATACTCTGACATAACCATTTTATTTGAATTTATTACCAAATAAATCAATACTTAGACAAAGAATATATTTCATAGAATTCTGAAGCACATCATTTTCAGTGATGATATTTATTTCATATTAAGATAGCAATTTTATCTCTTTTCATATTCTATTTCTTATTTGGCCCAGGTTTGTGACTTCATCGACTTGCTCGTTTGGATCTTGATTTTTGACATTAATGTCAGGCTCGTTTTGTAACATATATATCGGATCGTCAATCATGATGAAATTATAGAATATACAACAAGCCAATACCACATTTATCTATATCTTAATATTAAAAAAAATTCTACACTCAATATGGCTCAATGTTTCTTTATCAATTCAAATGCATGTTCCATGAAGTTACGATACAATAAGTGACGATAGTTAAACAACTCTCGTGTATTTGTAGGGGCATGTCCCCTACATTCAGACCTATGATATCTGACTCTATGATAAGGAGCAAGAAATCATGGGTAATATCCATAACCAACATCTACTAGATAGTATTTACCTATATTAATAAAGAAAATATCATAATAATTTTTAATGTAATTAAAACTCATGAATGCTAAAGTTGAATATGTATTTATCTACAGGGATTGCCAACTTTATTGGGTTATCTCTGATATCATGTTTTAATATTTTTAAATCCCTGATCCTTCCCATCCAACCAAAACGTATGTGAAACCTTTGTGCATAGTGATTTCCTCGTAGCCTTAATATCCAAGGACGAAGTTCGTTGAAGCATCTGTGCTTGAAGGTCTCCTTGGAACTTTAGTATTTAAAGATTATGATGTCATCACTGCATTATTCAGTTATATCTATTGCATACGAGTTAAGCAAAAGTTATGAATCAACCATGCCACATCAGCTAAAATGGTTTATGATTGCTTTCTGGTATGATGTAATGATTCATTTTTATTGTCACGTCTGCTCTGACAGTTGTAAGCTTGTTACAGTTGACTAGTTGACCAGGATTCCTTTGTAAATAGTTTTTGTCCCTCCACACCAGGTACACTTTTGAAACCCCAAACTACTCCTCCAAGTTTTCTTTGTTCTTGAGTATTTACTCACTTGAACGTCGGAAGAGAGATCTGGAAGATTGATCTCCTAATATTCTCATTGCATTTTTGTGCAGATTGATGACTAGATGATCATAACTGATTTCAACCTCCACACCCCTTCTTACACTCGGTGTTGGGCCCTTTTGTTGTGCACTTGGCCTTGCAAGGGCGAGTGCATCCATAACCTATTCTACCCTAGGAGGTTGAGTGGTCAACGGTGGCTGAATGAGTTATGGATGCACTCGGCCTCGCAAGGTCGAGTGCACAGTAGAAAGGCTCGTCCTGCAAAGATCGAGTGCAAGAGGGAAGAGGAGGAAGGAGCTAGGAGGCAGTGATGATGGTGATGGGGTTGGATGGAGATGTAGCGACAGCAGGGCGTTGACTGACGAGTGGCAGCGTACACGGGTCTAATAGGTGCGACCGTGGGGTGAGGAAGTAGATGGGATACCCGTAGAACGAAAGCAACTTTTCTTGTTGCCCCTAAGAAATTGTGCTGTCCCTAGTAAAATGTGTGTTCTAAACAGTCGAGCCCCTGCTAAAACAAACCAACAAGAATGAAGAAGTTACAATAAATCTAAGAGAAACAGGCACAACGATCGACGATGGGGTGGCGGCGGGCGGTGGTCGATGATGGTGATCGGCAAGCGGCGACAACCGATGATGGGTGGTGGCCGGCAGGGTGGTGGTCAGTGACGGCAAGTTGCTGGTGGTGTAGTAAACGATGGCCAGCCAATGGTGAGCGACAACGAGTGATGACGGGTGGTGGTGGCTGGTGGTAAGCGAAAGGTGCTGCAAGTGCAATAATTTCTTTTATGTCAGCCGATGCAGTTAAAATTCATCCCAAAAATTATGGGGAAATTTTATTCACCCCAAAAATGATGAACATATTCCATTTCCGTTTGGTTTCTTTTTTGTTTCCCATTTTTTGTGTGGGGTATGACTAGCATACCCTCCATTCCCCAACACACCCCATCCTATCCCTTCCATAACCCATCCCCTCTAGATCTGAACATCCACTACCTATCACCTCATCACTTGCATGTCTGTCACTAGTATACCCCGACCTCCGGTGCCTCCACCGCCCACTGCCTCTCCTCCTCCTCTTTCCTCCCATCCCCTCCTCCTTCCCATCATCGGAGCCCCCCCCCCCCCTCTCTCCTCCTCCTCCTCGTTGTTGGAGCCATTGTCATCTCCTTCGCCCTTCCCCCCTTTTCTCCTCCTCCTTTTTTTTCGTCGGAGCCACATGTTTGGCACCTGTTCGACACTGAACCACCGAACATGTTTAGCAATATTCGATAATTAACTGCTGAATATTTGGCATGTTCGGTAGTTCAGTATCAAACGAGCTCAATATTGAACTACCAAACATATTGCGTGACGAGGAGGGGAAAGGGAGGCAACGACGACCCCGGCAATAGAAAAAGAGGAGGAGGAGGAGAAGTGGGGAAGGGAAGGCGCCGACGTCGGAGATGGGTACTGGAGGTGTCAATGTCGGAGATAGATGCCAGGAGCGTCAGCGTCGTAAGTGGGTAGCGAATGCGTTAGAGGCGTTGGGGGTGTGCCATGACGGACGTGTTGACATGGAGGTAATGAGGTACAAAGGTTCAGAAGGGGTGGGTATGAAAGGGGGAAAAGGAAAAGATATATTGGGAAGGAAGAATGGGACATAGGATAGTGCGGGTAATCTTTAACCATAAAAAAATAAAAAATAAATTTTTATTAGAAACGGGGTATGTTTATCATTTTTGGGGGTGTGAATGAAATTTCCCAAATTATAGAGTTGCAAACACAAGCGTTGCAACCCACACAACCGATTTGGCGGGGCTTGCCAGAATCGCAGGAGTTGCCGCTCCTCCCAACCAAACAGACCCGAGCACCAGCTCAGAATCCTTTGTGGCCCACTCTCCTCTCCTGATTCTCGAAGAAGAAACCCTCGTCCCCACTGCTCGTCAGCTCTCCTCTGGTTCTCATCGACCCCGCGCCTACCCGTCCCTCTTCTCCTCTGGATTCCGGCGTCGCATCTCGCCTAAGGTAGCGTGATTCACTCCCGAGAATCAATAAATGCAATCGAACAACATGACGTCCAATTCGTAGGTTTAAAAATTTTTATGATTCGTGTTCGAATGAGTTTGATTTTTCCTGCTTCCACTCATGATGAATCCGAAGAAAAGCCTGTTTTTTTTTTCACCCAAGAAATTGATGTTGATTTTAGAATCCAGTGATGCCACTGGTATTGAACACATTGTTTGTTATGATTTTCAAAGAGAAGGCTGATTTCTTAGAGGAAATCTTGATGGTTTTGGTGGAGATGGAGGGATCGATAGTTCAATACACGCTTGTCATAAGCTTAGAACTTTCAGATCAGATGGACCAGGATTTCAAAATCTACAAATGTAATATCCAAGCACAAAAGTACTGGGAAGTCTTTGACTCTTTGGTAAGGACTCTTTTGATTTCCAACAAAACCACCATCACTGATGAATGGCGAAGCAATGCGAGAGGCTAGAAAACTGCAAGCCCATACTTGTGAATTCCATCTGAAGTGATTGTCAAGAGCTTTGGTTTTCATTAATCTTTTGATTACATTGGCACTATAGAAACGGAAACCTAACGCCACACGGTTTATAGTTATGCAATCCGCATAATTGATGCAACTCCTGTACATTTGGAACATAATACTGCTGTGATTGATTCCCAATAGCCAATGCCACCATCAAGAAACCTCCTCCCCATCTAACCTTTTACTCACAAGCAAGGCAGATCCAATAGAGGCGAGAGCAACTATCGTCCACCCTCAAGCACCCATGAGTCTGCCAACCCATTCCAGATCTATGGCCGTAAAAATCTTATTGCATCCAACTGCGGGTACCGGTTTTTTCAACACTACCTACAAAACAGAAAATCCTACCAGCTTCGGCATATGTAGCCATGCCTTCCACTCTTTATGATCAAAGCTGGTACTCTAACAATGGTGCTACAAACCATGTTACCGCAGATCTTGGAAATTAAATATTAAATATGAATATAATGGTCTTGATCAACTTCGTATTTGAAATTGTTCTGGACTTCCTATTTCTAAGATTTGGACATTCTATTCTTCCTACTCAACACCATAATTTACTTCTTAAAGATGTCCTTCATGTCCCTCATATGTATCTTCTAGCCTTCTTTCAGTTTCCAAATTTACTCATGATATTAATGTCATGCATGAATTCCATCCTTCCTTTTTTCTTGTTGAGGATTTGTGCAAGAGGAAAGTCCTTTTACATGAATCGACTAAAGCTAAACATGTAGAACATTGTTATTGGTGGTCCAGTTGCATGACACACATCTAATGCAAGCTAGTATTTAACCACCGTACCCTTTTCTTTGCGTAGGATTTCTAACCAAAAGAGAAGTTTCGCATAAGGGCATTGGGATCCACCCCAACTAGCCCAAAATATAGAAAATGTACAGTATGTACCGTCTACTTTAGCAGTAGGTGTGAAGGTGAAGAGGATATAATGTTAGGGACGTTTTTCAGGTGTAACTATAGCTTCAACACTCTCACTGGCGCATGCTTATTCTTTTTGGTGGAGCCGTGGAGGTAGCAGAATAGGTCTTAGTGATGCAAGCATGAAATTTCCAACCTTCAAATCGGATAATTTTGTGGTCAAGTTTGTTCTCTTTTTGTTGATTAATCAAATTATTGCTTCATATTGTCGAGATTCCAAGAAACAACCATTATATGCCTGGATCGATCATATAGTTGTAGCAACTGAATTTTTTTTGCATAAATCATTCATATATATATATATATAATATAATATAAATTATATAAATCTAATTCTAGGTTGTGAAGCACAAATATAGGGATGTGGATAAATGGAAGATGATTGAAAGGGAGACAAAAAATATAAATGATATATGATTTCAATACGCCCACAAGCAACCATTGGTCCTGAAGATTAAGCTAGAATAGCTTCTTTTTGGGGAATGAAAATAAGCATAAAAGGAAGAACAACCTTGTCAGGCAGACAAAGGCAGCCTTTTTCTTGGGGTTGGCTCGGATGGGGAAGATGCTTTTCTTAGAACAAAAGCTTTTCCGTCTGGGCAAGCAAGGTTAACATGGGCTTCCTCTTTCTATCTCGAGTTGGTAGTAGCTTCAGTTGGCTAAAGCTCGTATTTTGGCAATCAATAAGGGCAGGTGCTTGCCTTGTCAAAGTCGTTGTAGTTTCTGTCACCTTGGACCTCGGTCTTTCAAATCGCAGTTGAACTGGTAGAAATTCTCGCGACACTGATTGTGGGGAAGTCATTAGTATGGCAGACTTTGCAAAACTAAGATTTTGTTTCTTTTATTGATAGATATAACTTTATTTGGTTAATTATTTCTCTCACCTTTAGAATATGATGAATAAAGGGAGAGATGAACATAGAAAACCCTACTGAAAGAAAGGTTTTAATTCACTATGTTCAACTTGTATTTCTCATAAGCTTTCTTATTCTCTTTTGACAACTAACTAACCTAATAAAGTTATATCTACCAATACAAGAAACTAATTCTTACTTTTTGCGTGGTCAAGGAGCGAAGTAATTACTACCTACCTACAAAAAATCTAAAATAGTTTAAAGAAAAAATAATCAGGGAAAACATTAAATACAACTATATTGCGATTTCTCAATTCTAGGTTTTGGCACAAGCTTTGACCGAGTCCTCTGTATAATGTAAGCACTGAGGTTCATATAATCTAATCACATGAGCCAGTGGAAAATAGGTTTTATTTCTGTATAGTGCTTGCCATTTGTATCTTGTTACTTTTCTTGTGATTTTTTCATTGAGAACTCCTGGACTAACTTAGGTAGTAGGTGATTGCTTCCTTAGAATCTGAGTCATCTTGAAGACGTGCTCTTGAAAATGGTGTCGCATGTAACAGAAGTTCTATGATGATTGTTCTCCTTTCATGCATAAAACTTTGGGAATGTTGTTGTTTCAATAATTCATTTCTCTTATCAGCTAATGTGATGTCTGAATGCTTTTGATCGTCAACATGTATTTTGCTTGTTTTCTGTTTATTGCAGGCGGATCCACCCACAAAAAAAATATTAATGGACCAAAATACTTTTGGTGCTGAATCACCTCGGCGAAAACCAGGTCTTTTAAGAGATCAAGTCCAGTTGGTAAAGAGAAAGGACTGTGATCGCTACGAAATTGTTCCAATTCAAGAATCATTGTCTTTTGAAAAAGGATTTTTTATAGTAATTCGTGCTTGCCAACTGTTGGCCCAGAAGAATGAAGGAATTATTTTGGTTGGGGTTGCTGGCCCTTCTGGGGCTGGAAAGACTGTATTTACAGAGAAGGTGCTCAATTTCATGCCAAGCATAGCTGTCATATCAATGGATAATTATAATGATTCGAGTCGTATCGTTGATGGCAATTTTGATGGTAACTTTTGCTTCTTCAGAAGTAGGCTTAGTTGTATTGTCCTCTGTTTTTCATATACACATTCCCAGGAACAATTGAATTTCCTTTGTGTGCTCTTTTATCGGAATCAGCATGTTTGATAGATATTTCATCTCGTGACACTCTAAGAAGGGAGTATCAATGCATTTTAGTACTGTTTCGATTGATTTCTTGTTTATTAGGTTCTGAGATGAACTACTTGTCCATATCGCTAGACTCCTGATCTCAGATTGATTCACCAGTGTAAAGCTACTGCTAAGGTCTATATATCTTTGATCTGTAAGAGACATGCATTACATAGTCATGTTGCATTTTGACTCTCTATCTATTGCACAGTCCTTAACATCATTTATCTTTTACAATGATTTTGGGACTTATGACAATGGAGGCACAACTTTTCTAGGCTTAACTGTTCCATGATAATTAGTACAAGTGTTGGAATTCGACATGGGTCAAAATATCGGATGTGATATGTGTTTTATAAACGGGACGGGGCGGTCCTAAATGCCCGGGGCGGCCCAATCTGAGCCTTTTTTCCTGTGGGGCTTACGCCTGAACCATTGGGGTGTACTCCCCGAACTCTTGGGGCACGTCTTTTACGCCCCAATGGTTTGAGCTTACGCTCCACTGGAGTTTGTCTGGATAGTTGAAAAAAAATGATTTGATTGTCATTGTGTGATATCTTCTATGCATCCTACTCTCTTGGATGATGCTTATGATATTTTTGGGAACTAAAGTCTATGTCATGTATGGAATTATAAAATCTATGGAATATGGCCATAGATAGTTTGAATTTTGGTTAGAAACTTAGAATTAGATCTTAAATGATATTGAAAGACAATGACACTTTTATTTTTATTATCGTTGTTATATATTTGTGATTTATCAACCATGTTTATAGGCTTCAATGCTTAATTTGCTAATAGTATTTTTTTATTCTATTTTTTAAATCTATTTTCACTATATATATTAAATTAAAAATAAAAAAATCGTGGGGCTTGCGCCCCACGCCCTGGGGCCTATTCCCCTTCCCATAGCAGGCAAAACCCCCGCCTCTGAAAACACTAGATGTGATGAACCTTTGATGATTTTTGTCGCACATTATATTCTTTCTTTTTTGAGTTTAATATTGACTATATTAGGCAGTAGCTTTTGTAGCTCTAGATTAGAACAATGTCATAATTTATGTTGAGTGATTTTCAAACTCGTGTACCTAAGTTGGGGGTAATACTTTTATGAAGAGGAACTACCTCCTCGTATTTTTTAAGAACCCATCAATGTCACATATGAGGAGGGTTAACGTGTGGACCCGCATTATTTGATCCGATGTCTTTGGTACAACCACCAAGAAACTTTACCAGCTGAGCTAGCTGACACCCTCCTCGGATTCTTGAATATATTTTTTTATAAAAAATCTTTGCATGGAAAAAAAAAATCTATGATAGCATTTTTAGAAGTTTTAAAGTTGATTTCTCCATGAAACCACTTCCGATACTTGAGGACATGTAAATCTTTGCATGCCAATTCTTTATTTGTATATGTACTTGTGTGATCTTGAGGAGGATTCTGTAACCACTTTAATATACTAATAAACCTTCTTAGACAGTCAGATAAAGAAGTGGTAGGAAGTTGGAATAACATTTTGGAGGATAAAGAGAGACAAATATGGAACAAGGAAAAAGTGAAAGTGAAAGGAGGGGGTGCTTTATGCTTTGACCTTTGTTTTGTTTAGTGAGATCCTTAGTTGGTGGCTGTTACACAAGAATATATATCTAAGTTTCATCAAAATGAAATTTAAAGAGCATTGTCCCTTGCCCATCACATCTATACCAATATATAAAAAAAGACACCTTTGTTGCCAATTGGCAAAATTTTGAGCCTATTTATGCCACATGGCGCTACAACATCAAAGTTAATTTTTTTTTGAAATGGTTGGTGTGAGAAAACTCATTATGGCTTCCGAAGGAAACTCATTAATCCCATGACATTTAAGGTATGACTCCTCTACCCCTCTTTTCCGTTCCCTATCTCTCTCTCTCTCTCTCTCTCTCTCTTATACAGCTTTGAAAGAAAGCCTGTTAATCCCATGACATTTAATGCATGACTCCTCTACCCCCTCTTTCTTGTTCTCTCTCTCTCTCTCTCTCTCTCTCTCTCTCTCTCTTCTTTATAAATGCTTTGATTCCAATATTCAAATTGTACCTCAATGGAAAATGATGGCCGAAAGTAGGAATAACACTCTCGACTCCCGTTGACGGTTTAGAGGATGAGACTATGAGAGCCCAAGGGGACGCATTAAGAGTTTCTTTAAATGGATTCAAGAGCTGTTTAGGAAACTTTTGGAAGACTTTTGTTGTGGAAAAATATGAGTTCAAGTGCTCTTTAGGTGAACCTAATCTACACCTCCACAATTGGGTTGCCCTCATCGTACATCGTCCGCCTCGGCCGGGTCTAGATCCAGCTGCCCATGCGCTGCACCATCTACTGCAACGGCTGTGAGGCCAACCTCCCCATTTGTTTCAAGGTCCTCTATATCTTGGTGTCCTCCCATTCCTTTCACAACATTGCATCACTCTGTTGTGTTCTTATCTAATTGTTCAAATCTATGTTCATCCTACTATGTGTGGGTTGCAATAAAAAGGTTTTATTAGCTTTTAATTTGATTGCTTTGTTTTTTCTAAATGTAATCACAATCTATTCACATAACGAAACTCTGATTTTTGTAAATGTAATTATGATTTATTCCCATAAAATAACCAAAGGGCTTACAAGCACACTTGGTATCAACACTCTTCTCCTGTTATTTCATTTACCCCCCATCAAAATAACTTGAGCATCCATTTTCTTCTTATCATCCTCTCTCTCGTCTAATTTCTCTTTCTTCTTAACCCATAGCCTATGTTTTAGGCTCAACACTGATGTTGGTTGTGATGGCGATGTCCTCTGATATGTTTCGAACTTTCGACCGAACTTGGCTTTTGGATCGGCTGCTCTCACTTTCATGAACAATAGTGGTTTTAATTCTAGGTTTTTTTCTTCTTCTTCTTCTCTTTTCCTCTTTTTTTGTGTTTTATATGTGTTTGTACTAGATAGATGGAGGTCAAGATTCTCTTCCTTCCGTTGGTAAAATCCAATGTTTTATCAAGGCAGCCACGTGGCTTATTTTTGTGACATACCTCATTCTAAGCATTCAGCCTCTTAATCCCACGTCATTACCTCCCCTAATCCTGCAGTTAATAGCCCAATCAATGCACCCATTAATTCAAATCTATCCTTTAATGCCAACCGAGCAGGTAATCGGGGATCTATTGGTTGAGGTTTGGGCAAAATTTCATGCAATTTGGATGGTTCTAGGTCTAGATCTAACGAAGTCTTTGGTGGATTTTTCAGGTTTCATGTTTTAGGCTTTGATCGGTAAAGGATCTGATGATGGAAGATGATGGAATATATCGATCTACGAAGGATTCTCTTTCAGCAATGCACAACTTCAGAATTTTACCCAAAATATAAGAGAAAAGAGAGATTTTAACGATTGAAGGGATAAATGCTGGACTACTCTGGCTCAAGGGATCTCTCCCCGAAAGCTCTTGAATCCGCAATAAAAGATGAAAACTCGCAGCAGATTTTAGCAGAAAAATATTTTATTATTCAATGGCATACGATGTTCCGAAAGAGACTTTAGGAGCCTTTATATAGAGTACATAAGATAGAGATGGGTACAACACCCTATCAGGGCCAGAGGAAGCCGTGAAACTGAATCCCGCGGGAATAAGCTTTCCCGCTTTTCTTTTTTACTTCTTTGTGGCCTTTGCACCGTCGAATCATCGACGTCCTTTTTTTTTTGAGCAATTCTTCTCCGAGAAGGAGAGGATGGGGTTAAGCATACCCCAAGCTTTATTAGAAATACTAGTTAAATGTTACAAAGGAAAGGGCTAATCTGCCCCGAGAGTTTAACAGAGAAACCTGAAGACTAGCTAGTAACCATAGTTACAAAGTTGGACCAGATAACCCCGATAGATAATTCCTTGCTCGAGAATACTCTAGTATTGCGCTCTCGCCAACTGCTTAAGCATAAACCAATTGTCAGAAGTTCCCAAGCTGGACGAAGCGCCTTCTTCACTCTACGAGACCGCCAGAGTGTCCAAAGGGAGCGAATGGAGCCCGAGTGTCATCTGATTCTGAATCTGTGCTTCAACATGGACCAAAGGCTACGAGAGAATGGACATCTGAGGAAAAGGTGATTGACATCAGCTCTATGAGAGTGGCAAAGGGGGCAGGACAAGTTTTGCACATTGGGGTTATTCCTCCAATCCTCCGTCTCAGAATCACCGACGTTGTCCTTATTGTCCATCAATCGTCAGATGCGATTTATTCCTCCTACTGATGTGGCACTCATCCACTACATAACTTAAATTGCTTAATGGCAGCCATCTAGTTAATAACTTAAGCCCTAACAAGAAAAGAAAAGAAAATGCCCAATGATGAAAAGGCCCAAAAGTTCAATACTTGATATAAACTAAAGAAAGACTAAGTGAACAGTTTGATTTCAGATCTATCTGAAGATTAGTCTCATCCTCATCGGCACTGGTGCGTCCTCATTTGGCGCCCCTCATGTCTCTGAACCAATCATTCGTCCTCATGGAAGATTCATTCTTGTGACAATACACTTGAACCTTTTTACATGAAACAAACACTCAGTCCGCAAAATGATACATGATATTCATATAACATCATTGGCACTTAGCATCCACACAAACTTATGAAACTCACTTTCCTTATTGTTGATTCTTTAGTTGCTAGAGCAAAATCAGTAGGTTTGAGGAAATTCTTTAAAACTGTGATTCAGTTTGTAGGCCCATGGATTCAGTTGGGAATTCTTAGTTCTAGCTATTCCTAGGACCCCTCTTCCTCAGATTTTTTTTCTATATTTTTTAACATTTCGAAAAGGAGAATTAACTTTTGATTCTTTATTTCACAAGTTTGATTCAGTTTCTCCCTCTTATTTGATTTTGATCAGGTCTTTTACCACCAAGAAGTCAGTTTGCACCCTTGTATTTCCGAATGGATTCAAACACAATGGTAATGGAATGCTTGAAGTCTCGAAACATAGACATTTAAAGTTTTGGCTATGTTGATAATACGTTTCTAATAGGTTGACTCCTTCAGAAATTGAGTCAACCTTTCTAATTCAATCTGTCCCTAGAAATCAGATTGCTTGGCATGGATACAGTGACTACAGTCAAGCATTGAAGGGATTCTTATGGTCTGCAAGGACCGTAAAAACCATGCCAATTTCAGAATTTCTAGTGAAAATGTATCATATCTTTAATTAAAGAATGTGGCATTGTATGATACAGTACCATACCAGTTTATTGTCGGTACGGTTGGTACTACTATGTGGTACACTCGATACCATACGACTCTTTGAGCGTGGGAATGCATAGTTATACTTGTTACAGCCATAGGTTGGGTTCAGTCTTGTAATCTATTATCTGACCTTTGTCTATTCTAGACACACTGTATATTATGCTGTGGTAATAGTTATAGACTACGACCGAGATCTTATCAATTTAGTTTTCATGCCTCTTCAAATCCTACTAAATTTGACCATCATTTTATACACCAAAGTTTGAAAATCTTGAAATTATTCCACGAACTACCCAGTACCTCCTTTCTACATTGAGTTATTGATAGCTTACGATAGACTCCTAGAACTCAATGCTTATTTTGTTTACAACCTTCAATGTGCTCAACAATTTGCTTAAAGGGGAACTTAATGAAATGGTTTTGTTCAAAGTTTTTCCCCTGCTAAAATGATTATGTAGGGGAAATCTGTTCCACATGTACACATATGAATATATACATATATGTGCGTTCTGCAATTCATAAAGATTTATACATTCATATTTCTTCTCTGAGGAGTTTAGTGCTATGTCAAGTGTGTCATACAGTATATGCTGTGCCACAAGGTTGTCAGCATACATGGGTTTGTGTTATTTACATGCCCATATGTCAGATTAACTCTGTATTTACTGTTGACCTGTAGAAATTTATTGCATCGATCTGTTATGCTACAGCCAGCCTATAGGTTGGTACATGTGCATTTGGCCATGGAGGCCGATTGCATTCCAGTGATCGAATGTTATATAGATGCAATGGACCTCCATTGCCTAATGCATAGAAGGCGCACTCGGTCTGGAATGGCCGATTGTCCCTATTTTTAGAAAGAGGAGGAGAAAGAAGGGAAAGAGGAGGAGGAGGAAGGAGGGGAGGAGGACGGAGGTAGGAGGAGGAGGAGGAAGAAGAAGGAAGGAGGAGGAAGGAGGTGATGAGTTGGATGGCCAGGATGGGGTCGATGGGTGATGACGGGCAATGGTATGCACGGGCACAACAAAGGAGGAAGAAGGGGGTTTCCCATGGGAAAAACCTATATTGCCTTTAGATGGGGGCTGCCTCGGGTGAAATGTGGGCTGTATACAGCCCCACCCATTGTTATATCCATATTGAGCATTGCTTGTTATTGTTATTTTCCTAATTAAACATTACTTTAACAGAGATAATATAAGTATGCCTTCACTTCAAAATTTGAGCTTCTTGTGTTGTTTAATTCAATCCTCTGCCGATTTGTTTTCGTTAGAATTTTTAAATAGTTTTATCCACATGTTTAGTTTGTGTGCACGAGCTTTAGCATCTGTGTTTTATTTGACTTAATAGTCTACATGGAAGAGTGAAGATTCCTATTTTCATGGTTTAAAGCATATTGATTTCTCACCAGAAAGCAATTAGATTAGATGTCCACGGGATATGTTTCCTCAGCGTAAATGGGTATTTCTTAAGCCGTCCAACTGCCAACTTTGAAGCAATTGGGATTAGCCTGTACGTCCATATGTGTTAACATTAATTGGCTACATAAACTGTTCAATGAATTACAAAAGAGGTAAAAAGTTGGATGTGGTTTGCAACTTAGATATGCTGTATCAGAATCATACTGGCTGGTATTTTTGTGTAATTAAGCCTTTTACTTCTGGCAATCCTTTTGTTTTAATTGGCAGCAACAATGACTACAAACAATATTTTTCGTTCAAATTGGATAATATGCCTAATATGTATTGTAGATTTATTTGTGCTCCTCTCTTCCGTTAACTATTAATTAACTGTGATGAGTTGTTGTATTTGATACCAAACTTCAACTTGACCTAGCTAATGTTGAACTGAAGTCTTAGTTTGTTTGAATAACCTCTGATAGAACTTGCAACTATCCTCTGGTTTACTTCATAACCGAAGTTATCCCTGCAAACTTTGTCCATTATTCATAACTACAAGGTAGTGGATAAGCAAGGAAGTAAAGTTCATTGCGCGAGTCTAATATTTGCATTATTTGAACAGATCCACGCCTAACAGACTATGACACTTTACTGGAAAATATCCATGGTCTTAAAGCAGGAAAGTCAGTTCAGGTTCCCATATATGATTTCAAGTCGAGCTCTCGCATAGGATACAGGTAATATATGTTCTGCCTATGCAGTTGGTAGGATGCTCTGTATGTTTAAAAATTGTAATACTGAACTTGTGATCCGGAGTGTAATTTACAAGTTGTTCATAACATCTAATAACATCCTTAAATTCATCTTTTTGGCTGTACTGCAAACAGGACAGTTGAAGTTCCTAGCTCCCGAATTGTAATTATTGAAGGCATCTATGCTTTGAGTGAAAGGCTCCGGCCTGTTCTAGATCTTCGTGTTTCTGTGACAGGTGGGGTACATTTTGATCTTGTGAAAAGGGTTTTAAGAGACATACAACGTGCTGACCAAGAACCAGAGGAAATAATTCACCAAATCTCTGAAACGGTATTTTTATGATTAATCTTTATGCTTTTTCTTCGAGATGCTAGTAGTTAGTAGTAGCTTTTGGAAAAGCTACTTTGACTTGCATAAACATGCATGTAGAGCTTCAAATTTGAGCAAATCGTAAAACACATTCCTTTTATTGTTTAATCCTTCATCATTTTCTGTTTATTTTCTACAACGTGCTGACCAAGATCCAGAGGATATAATTCACCAAATCTCTGAAACGGTATTTTTATAATTAATCTTTATGCTTTTTCTTCGAGATGCTAGTAGTTAGTAGTTGCTTTTGGAAAAACTACTTTGACTTGCATAATCATGCATGCAGAGCTTCAAATTTGAGCAAATCGTAGATCACATTACTTTTATTGTTTAATCCTTCATCATTTTCTGTTTATTTTCTTGATTAATTTCTGCAAATCTAGTCTCTTAAATACCTTTTTTCTCAGGTGTATCCAATGTACAAGGCTTTTATTGAGCCAGGTCTGCAAACCGCTCATATAAAGATTATCAACAAGTTCAATCCATTCTCAGGATTTCAGAATCCCACCTACATTCTAAAGGTCAATAGCCTATTTATTTTGTTTCTAAAGTTCAAGAGATGATGGGTTCCACAAACTGTGCCTTTTACTGTTGTATCGTATTATTGTCTGCCACACTAAGTGCTTTCTATTATTGTAGTCACCAAGGACCTTATCAGTTGATCAAATCAAGGCTGTTATTTCCAAAGAACACACTGAAAGTGTGGAGGAGACTTATGATATATATTTACTACCACCAGGTGAAGATCCAGAATCATGCCAATCTTATCTAAGAATGCGAAACAGGGATGGAAAATACAACCTTATGTTTGAGGTATATAAGTTTTCTGACTTGGATCAATTTTCTTTTGACTTGGTGTTGTTTTGTTCTTTATGGATCCTTTTCTTGTTGATTACCAATAGTGAAGTTTGTCATTGTTTTTGCAATCCTTTCCAGGTATAGGTGCCTTGACCCATAACATTTGCTAAATTTTCTCGACATAGAGAGTCAAGTAACTTTTCCAATCTTGATTGATTTTCGAAGAGAAAGATTCATAGCACATCTAAATCACAATCTGATAGATTCATAGCACATCTAAATCACAATCTGATTTTGTTTTATTTCATGTCACTGAATTTCACTCCAATAATGTCAGACTGAATTTCTATAAATTTTTTGTAAATGATATGTTTGTAATTTTTTGTACTTCTGGTAAACCATTGAGTTGTTATAGGATGTTCTGGTGATCCAGAATCTTAAATTACGAATTTAAATGGTGACGGTACTGCAGTTCCGATTCAAACACAGATGGAGTTGAACCCCAGAGCTGGAGTTCCAGCTAAACCACAGCAACTTCCCATTTGGGGGAAAGATCAAGGCGTGCTGGATAGGCCTCAACACTTATTCATGGATTCACGAATTGCGGCACAGAGAAGGAAAGACCAGGGAAGCAATATTTTGTGCCATGACTGTGGTGCTCCCGGAGGGTGTGCCACCCACAATTAGTAATGCCTTACACGATTCCAAGGATGAAGGGAACATGCAGGTTGTCTGTGGGAAAAGACCGACTATGATAAGAGTCATTACCAGCATGATCAGAGGCACAATGGATACCTAGACACTCCATATAAGAACGGCTAATGGGCCATTGATGAATATAGGGGTATGCAGGATCCAAACCAAACCGAACAAACCGACCAAACCAAACCGACCGATTTTGATCAGTTTCGACATGCTCAGGATCGGATTGGATTGGGTTTTTAAAAAGCCTACATAATTGGATTGGTTAACGGATTTGTAAATTTAAAACCGACCTAAACCGAACCAAACCGACATATGTATATACATATAATATTTTATTAAATATACCATATGTCCTTGTATACCCTTTCTACCAACAACCTTTGCAATTTTGTAGGGTGATTCAAAATCAGTTAAAATTTTTATTTAAGCCTAATTATTTGACAACAATTATTAAATTTTAAGTTGAAACTAAGTCCAAATAGAAGGAAAAAAAGGGGGACTTAGTGAGAGGTCCTTGACAAGAGATCAGTTTAAGGGGAATGACAGACAACAAGATGGTGTTGCACCAGGTCCCTCCGGAAAAGGATGCAGCTGGAGCAAGTCCCACACGTGACTTTTATCCCCATTTAATGACCAAATTGTCCCTTAGTGCATGCCCCTCCGTCCTTTTCGCTACAAAGCTTAACGCACGGATTTGCTACAGTGAAATCACTATGGCAATTTTTTTTTTTGAGAAATCTTGATAAAATAAATTTTGCTACAGTGAAATCACTGTAGCAATTATTCAATTCAATAATAAAGAGCAACGATTGCTACAGTGGTATCAAAGAGTAACAATTCGGTAATAAAAGAGTAACAATTGCTACAGTGATTTCATTGTAGAAATTTTTTTAATCAAATCTCATTTTTTTTATAAATTTTTGCTACTGTGAAATCACTGTAGCAAATGTTACTCTATATTACCGGAATGTTACTCTTCAAGTGATTTCATTGTACAACTACGAGTAGGGGTAAAATAGTTATTTTTCAAACGGTCAAAGGGTAAAATGGGTTTTTTTCCAAACAGGAGGACCTGGTGCAAAGGCATATTGTTGTTAGTCCTTATCACTATAGTGATATGTTGTCAGGGATCTTACACACATTACCCAAAAAAAAAGCCCAATAAACATATGGGCCAAAGCCCAAACCGACCATCCAATCCAATCCAAACCGACTTTAATTGGGTTGGATTGGATTCTAGTCTTAGTTTGGTTTGGATCGGATTGAAAATCCTCAAAACCGACTAAGGTTGGATTGGTTTGGGTTTTGCCTAAATAGGTTGGTTTCGAATCGATGCACACCCCTAGATGAAGAGGGGGGGTGGGGGTGGATGATTCTAGTTCTCTCTTTCTTCCTTGCACCAGAAAGACGGTAAGAGAGACGAGTGATCTTTGTATTCATCGACAAAGAGTGGATTTGGCTCTTCTGCCTGTGTTTTTTTCCCTTCACATTTGTAGGGTTCTTCCACGTAAAACCCCATGTCATCATCGTTCTGTTGCTTTGTCTTTCATTCATCACACTTGAAACATGCCCGACTTCCGTTAGTTGGACAAACCATGGTTTTCAATATCGGTGATATATAGCGATATATCACCGGGCTCCGATATCAAAACAGACTAAATTCCTCTGTTTTGGGGAAAAAAGTAGATATATCACCGATATATCACTAGATATTGCTAAATATCGTCAATTTATCACCAAGTTCGGCAAAAAATTGGTTCCCAGCTTTTATAGGATTCTCAACAAAAGGGAAAATGTCGCCCGATGTCACCCTGTTATCGCCAGGCTCCCCGAAGAGCCCTTTGCTCCCTTTTTTCCTATTTCATCCCATTTTTTGGTTTGATTGAGGTTTCTATACAACTAAACTGAATCTAAACCTCTATTTGTTGTTTGGTGGATTGAAGTCTCCCTTCATGGATTTAGGGTTTCTTCCAAGCTTCTAAGTTGAGGTATGTTTTCAAATCTTTTTATTTTTTAATTTCTTAAAGTTCTTAAGTAGATCTTCGTGAATAGATGATAAACATGAATCACATGAAGTTTGATGTGATTCATCATGATTATCATGAAATTAATAGGGATTCATGGGTTTTCATAGGTTTCATCTATTTAAACCCAATGAACCCTAATGAAATTTTACTATGTCAATAAAAAATTTATAGAAATTGCTTGTATTACTTTTCTAGATTAATTTGCATATTATACTGCAAAGTTTCTAACAGTTCACAGAAAGTATCAGAAAGTTCATAAACTCATCTATAGAGCCTAAATTGAGTGTTCCCTAGAGTAAATGATTGTTTTATGTATGTTATTGATCATAATGGTGTATCTATACATTCTAAATGGATATATATATATATATATATATATATATATATATATATATATAGGGTAGGGATCGGTAGACATGTCAATTTTCATATATAGTCTTACATATGATCCTAGCCATACATTGAGGCTCATCTAACGTCTATTGGTGTGCTGACGTGGCAAAGAGAGATTTTAATCGACAAGGCATTCGGCTCGGCTCGGCTCGGCTTAACTCTTCCCCGGGCCAACAAATGCATCCGATGGCTCCTCCCCAACATCCCCCCAACCTCTCCAGCCTCCTCCATCTTGGCGTATTCCCTTTCCCATGCGTAGACAACCTATCGGAGTCCGTCGAGAACACCGTCGACCTCAATTCTAAAGACCACTGGTCGTAACTCAAGATTGCCTTCGACAACAGAGCCATAAGATGAGCCCACCTCGCTTACAGTGATCGGATCCTTCGTCTTCCCCTTTCTTCTCGATGTAAAGATCTTCATCCCATTCTCCATTCCACAAATATGATCCCTCAATAGCAGAGGATCCCTTCGAGCGATCCATTCAAACTCCGTGCAAACAGGTAAAAGCTTATTTTATTTTTTCCTTCCCAGCCCATTCATCCTTAGGGTTTTTTCTTTCCTCCCCCTTTTACTCTTCTTCACATACATATTCATCTTATTCCCCTTTTACCTATGAATTTGACTCATGGTTTTTCTAAGGATCACAGCACCGACCATTCTTCTCCATTGTAGATCGGGCTCATAAGCAGAGGAACCACACTCATCAACAGATTGACCTCAACTTTTTTCTTTTGCTATGTATGTGTCTGTTTCTACCCTTTGTATTGCTTCACTCATTTATTTTTCATTGCACTTGGTCTTCTATACATGTTGGAACCACAAACTGTTGTGTGAATCAAGTTTGAGGGTGTTGTCGCTAATTATTTTTCTTGAAAAAATAATTAATCAGAAGGTCAATCTCTATGACGATTTGGTTGATCAGTTACTTGCTATTGCATTATTTCCTTTTGCAGTAGTATGCCTTTCGTATAAAATATGGCGAGTACAATAAATTGAAAAAATTGGTATTGATAATACTGCAAAACTATAAAGTTTAATGGCAAATGATTAGAAGTACTGATAAACCTGACATCATATACAACCCTTTATGCTGGTTTTATTTTGCTAGCTATGCTTAAAGCTTGATAATTTGGAAACAAAATTCTGTTTTTTTTTCAATAATATCTATATTTCTTGTAGGTCTTTTGAAAATATAGATGCTGCGGTGATTGAAGAATGCATAGAAAACATACAGTCTAATAATGATGTTGAAATTGGAGCATCTTCAAATCTACCAGAGAACAATAATACGGATACTCCTGAGAAAGTGCATATTGGTATTTGTCTTCCAAAAGTAGGAATGCTCTTTGAATCATCTGCTGAAGCTAGAAGTTCTTACGAAGAGTATGGTAAAAAAGTTGGTTTTGCAATTCGAGTTCGATCATCTCTAAAGACAAGGTCGTGTCTGGATGAAATTACTGCATGCAAGTTTGTGTGTGCACATGAAGGGCATTATAAACCAAAAATCAAGGAAGGTGCAATTAAAAAAGGTAGGAATACCTCAACAGTTAAAGGTGGATGTAACGCTCATATGTGGATTGTTAAGAACAAAGTCAAAAACAAGTGGGAAGTAACATGTTTTTCGGATGAGCACAATCATAAATTTGTCACTCCAAGAAAGCGGGTTCATCTAAAGTGCAACAGAAATATGCCGGATGCAGCAAAGAGTTTGGATAATATTTTTAGGAGAGAAAATTTGCAAATAAATAAGGTTGCATCGGTTCTTACAGGTGATGTCGTTGGGTTCAGTGATAGGGATTGCTGGAATTATCTACGTTCTGTTAGGCATAGAAGCCTAGATATCAGAGATGCTCAATCTATCATTAATTACTTTCAAAAGAGGCAAGTGGAGAATCCACAGTTTTTTTATGCAGTACAATGCGATGAAGAAGGGAGAGCAACTAATTTTTTTTGGGTTGATGCAAATTCACGTATGTTGTACAAACAATTTGGAGATGTTATAACTTTTGATACTACGTATAGAACGAACAAGTATGACATGCCTTTTGCACCATTTACTGGTATAAATCATCACTTTCAGTCTATACAATTTGGATGTGCTCTATTACAAGATGAGACAGAGAGCACATTTGTATGGTTGTTCCAGATTTGGCTTCAAGCGATGGGTGGGTCTCCTCCAGTTTCTATGATCACTGACCAGGACTTGGCAATGAAAGGAGCTATAAAAAAAGTTTTTCCCACGACTCATCACCGTCTTTGCATTTGGCATATTAAGAAGAAATTTGGAGAGAAACTAGCACATGTGTACTTTACAAAGTCAAAATTCAAAGGCGAGCTTAAAAGATGCATTTGGCAATCATACAAGATTGGAGATTTTGAAGAGAGGTGGAACTCTTTGATGCTTCAGTATAGGTTAGTGGATAACGAATGGTTGAAACAACTTTATGAAATACGCCAGTCATGGGTTCCTGTCTACAATCGGACTATATTTTTTGCAGGGATGAATACAACGGGTCGTAGTGAAGGCGTTAATGCTTTCTTTGATGGTTTTGTGAAATGGAATTCCTCTCTTACTGAATTTGTGGAAAAATATAAAGAAGCATTGAAAAAGATAACAAGAAGGGAAATGGATGAAGATTATGAGTCTGAACATAAGTATCGAATCGTCAATGAAAAAATTTTGATACTGAAACATGCATCCAAAATATATACTAGGAATATTTTTGGTAAATTCAAGACAGAGCTAGATGAAATCTATAGATACAAAGTTGATGAGGCAGATAGAGATGGTGAATACCATACTTACATTGTAAAGTCTAAGATTGGTGCACCTGAATTGTTTCTTGTGAAATTGAATTTAGAAACTTATGAGGGAGCATGTGAATGTCATTATTTTGAATTTATCGGTATACTTTGTAGACATATGTTGGTAGTGTTTAATCGTCAAGATGTTGATGAGATCCCAATGCACTTCATTCTCAAAAGATGGACCCAAGGTGCCAATAGATTCAAGGCAAATGATGGAGATCAATTAAATGAATGTCAACTACAGTCAAAAGTAATGAGGCTTAGCCATTTATGCCAAGAGGCAACTCAAATGGCTTGTCTTGCACAACACTCAGAAAATGCATACAAAATTGCCATTGAAGGAATTAGGGAGATTGTTAAAAAAATTTCAGAGACTAGGACTGAACAAGTTGGTGGTATTATTGAGGCTCCAATTGGTTCTAATGATTGTAATAACTCCCTCACTGATAGCTCACCACAGTTGCTTTTGAATCCAAATATATCACAAACAAAAGGTAGAAAGAAGAATGAAAATGAGAATGAGAAGAATAGCAACACTGGCAGAATCAAGAGTTCCATTGAGTTATCACAAGCTAAAAAGAAACGGAAGTGTGCTTTGTGTAAAGGTCTGGGACATGACAAATGTATTTGCCCTATGAACCTTAAGAGGAAAAATTTTGAGTTGATGGAACAAGGTATGTAACCGCTTATTTCGTTTTACTTTACATAAACTTTTCACGTCATATATTATTTTCTAATTAATTTTACTTGTATATCAATGGAAGGTGAGAATATGGAAAAAAACGAAACAGAGGACTTGAACTATTGGGCATGACTGCACTTTCTTTTTGGTAAGAAAACATGTAATAAAATACCACTCTAATATAATTTCTATTTTATGCTGATAACTTTCTCTGTATGCAGGTTCATGTCGAAAAAAAATTTTCATTATTTTTTCTACTTATGATTGCATGGGTCTAGTGGCATACAAGTCAAATAGATGATATGCTGAGGTAAATAGATCAGCAAGAGCTTGCCACGCAGAGGGAAATTTTTTGGCCCATTACTCATGACGATGTCCTCGTACTTCCTTATTGTTGATTAATAATTGGTGGGACATATTGTACAAAGTTCATTTGGTTTATTTGAATATGTAAAAGAATTGTCGGTGCATGGAATAATTAACGCTTTGCTAGAACCTGGATATTTAAAGCATTCATGGTACTTTTTAATGTATAGACAACCTGGTACATGTTAACGTTATAAGCTTTGATAGGAGTTGATAATCAACATGAAATTATTTTTTCAAAAATCTGTTATTATAGATGCGAATTGGGTATCCTTGTGCAGTATCTTCACGATGACTGTATCCCCGTTTTTTTGAGTATCCTGGATTTGGGGTTAAAATGTAGATGAGTTGATTCTTGTATTTACTTGGTAAAGAGTCATCACTTGAGGAGAAGTTCGCTGATGTTTATTGGGACCTTTTCTATCTTTACTATGGATGGCGGACCAGGGCCTGAAGTGCCCTGCCCTGCTGACCGATCCTTTTTTATCATTGCATGTTCATGTTGAAGAGAGGGAGGCCATGGGTGATCATGTAAAGTACATAAGTGGGGATACAGCTGGTTTTATCCCATGTATCTATATTGATGCTTCATTTACTATTATTTAATCACATGCTTATTGTTTGTTCTGTTATACAAGTGATCATGTGAATTGCTCATATAACTTAAGTGGGGATACAGCTGCTTGCACCGTACTTTACCAGTGGCATACAGTACCCTCTACAAGTTTCATCATGCTTATGATCTGACGGAAACCTGATGATCTCTCTTCTTTAATTAATCAAATAAAAATAAAAATAATCAGAGTGCATTGGACTGAGCTTGGTGCTGCCTATGGGTCCATAGGCACTCAACAATAACTCCTCTATACTTATCATGCATATCCTCATCACCAAGGATCTCATTGCGCACCCGCAGCTTTAGCTCCCCCTCCTCCACCATCACCAACCTCAAGCCCTTAGCGATCCCCTCTTCGGTTAACAATCCATCATCCTCATCTCATGCCACCACCACGCCGATCCCCTTATCAACTAGATTCCTCGCACTCACCCCTGATGAAATATCAGCGGTAGGACCACCATCATGGCCCCGAGCAAGAGCCCTTTGACGATGGAGTTCTACCCACTGTGCACCAGGAACACACCGAACGATCGGCAGGCGAGGAACCGGGCTTGCAGGACCCAATCCCTACAAACCACCCCACCGCTGTCGGTCCGGCCTCGAACCCCTCAGGCAGAGGTGACTGACCCCTCAAAACCAACACCAAGGGCAACCCATAGGCCTCCAGGACGAGAGCTATCTCATCCACTTGTGCACTTATGAGCTTGGACTCGCCCCCAAATGCGGCATAAACTACAGACCATGTTTCTTGTTTATCAAGCCACCAATAAGCACTGGCTCATTCCTTGCAACCCTCTCCCTCTCGGTGAAACTCTGGTAATGCTAGAGGAGGGAACCACCGGAACAACGGGCTTCTGGTAGAGCTTGTCGAGGAGCTCCAATTAACCAATCCCCTTAGAACTCTTGGTATCCCCAGATTGCAGTGAACGAGCACGGATAGATCCCCCTCTTGATGCGGTAGGCTACGAAGACATTTGGGGCATTCGGGAGGATGTCGTCCATGTCAGTCTCTCCACCATAAAGGGGACGAAGAAGGAGAGCACCGCAGGAAGTCCTACAGCTGGTGCTCGAAAATTTTAGAGTTGAGATCTAAGGTGTTCTTGACGGACTCCGACAGGTTGTTGACTTGTTGGAAGGGAACATGCCGAGATGGAGGAGACGGGAGAGGTTAGAGGGATGTTGGGGAGGAGCCGTCGGAGACTTGGATGGCTCTGTTGGTGGGGAAAAGTGGGGAAAAAAGAATATGTTGGTGGAGAAGAACGGAAGCATCTGTTGGTGGGGAAGAATCTTGAGTTACGACCGGAGGTCTTTCGAGTTGAGGTTGACGGTGTTCTCGACGGACTCCGATAGGTTGTCTACGCATGGGAAGGGGAACACGCCAAGATGGAGGAGGCTGGAGAGGTTGGGGGGATGTTGGGGAGGAGCCGTCGGATGCATTTGTTGGCACGGGGAAGAGTTAAGCTGAGCCGAGCCGAATGCATTTGTTGGCCCGGGGAAGAGTTAAGCCGAGCCAAGCCGAATGCCTTTTCGATTAAATTCTCTCTTTGCCATGTCAGCACACCAATAGACGTTAGATGAGCCTCAATGTATGGCTAGGATCATATGTAAGACTATATGTAAAAACTGACATGTCTACCGATCCCTACCCATATATATATATATATATATATATATATATATATATATACACCAAAAAAATCTTCATTTTGCCATCTTTTCTTTATTTTTCCTAATTTTTAGCGATATTGGCGATAAATAGCGGTATATCCCCGATTTTTTGCTTGGGCAACTTGGTGACATCGACGACAATAACGATACTTAAAACACTGGGACATACTTGGGAGATGTGAGGAAAACCGAAAAATTCCCCCACACTATTTCTAGTGCTGTTTGTGCGATATTGCTTTCGAAGTAGTCCAATCCCCACGTTTAAGTAATTGAATTCATCTCAATGTTGGCAATTGTTGTATTGGTCTGTGTGATCCTGGATTCCCAATCACATATGTGATTGTGTGATCTCACCTATTATGTTATTTTTTAATTTTAATTTTAGTTAAAAATAAAAATGAAGATAATTCAAGCACGACGTAATATTAAAAAACACCAAGATTAAGATCACGATTCACAAGCACGAGATAGTACATTCGAATAAATCTAATTCGATTCCACGGTCCACCTCCTACTTAAGTCTGGATAAGTGCATATTATGAGACCTTTCTTGACACTGAGGCATTTTAGATACAATTTTTTTACTAGATTTGTATCGGATTTGTGTGGTTTATTTTTTATTTTTTATTTTTTGCAAAGAGTCGGTATATTTCTAGTCACAAGTGAGACTCTTGTTTCATAACACTTCGATTGTTAGTCCATTGTTTTTTGGTAATTACTATCCTCATTTGTTTTTTTCAAGGTTCTAAAAAGCGCTAGGCGCTAGTTGGGCGGTAGGGGGTCGCCTAGTGCCTAGGCGGCCTAAGCGGAGCCTAGGCGTTTTGCCTTTTTTTAAATTATTTTAATTATTATTTTGATATTATATATATATATATGTTTAAAAATTAATAAAAGTTCAAGATTGTCCCAATCCATTATTTTAAAGAACAAGTATATAACCATAATTCAAGATTGAGTGATTAATAAGAACAAAAGCAAACATGGTTCGCTTGGCCAGCCTCAGCTTGCCTGGTCCGCCTGGCTAGCCTCTGCCCGCTGCCCCGCCTGGCCAGCCTAGGCGGCCGCCTTGCCCCGCTTAGGAACTTGGCCGCTTTTCTTGAGCGCTTGGGGCCTAGGCTAGGCGGTGGGGGGCCGCCTAGCGCCTAGGCGCCGCCTGGGCCGCTTTTTAGAACACTGGTTCTTTTATATTAAGTAAATGTGTGCAGTAGGAACCAAAAAGCGTCGAACTCACAATGAAAGAGTTAAGATTCAAGGGTCCTACTATGTGACTAGAATATGAAGACTTTAACAAGAAAAAAGTCAAATTTCTCAAAAAAAAAAACAAGAAAAAAGTTAAAAAAGAGAAATCACAATCATGTATGGTAACAATCAAGTGAAGAAGAAAATTATTGTATCTAAGATGTCTAATAGTCTAGAAACTATGATGTTTAAGAGTTTAGTAAATATATAGGTGCGTTCTATCTGTAACCACCGAATTCGGCTTGGCACCCGGATTCTGTTGGCACACACATTTTTTTTTCCATCTTGGCCCCGTCAATAACCCCAAACTGCCCCAGTCCCTTACCTCCAACCATCTGATCCTCCTTCGAGCAATCTCCGAGTTAGCCCGCATCCCCCGTTAGCGTCCCCTTCCTACCAGTCCCAGCTCCTTCCCCATCCACTCTCTTTCCTTATCTTTTTTTCTTGTCCTTCCTCATCCATCTTCCCCGCGTCAAATCCCAAGCCAACCAGATCTGTCGACGATTGCTTGTTGACAGTGTTGATGGGCAGCCTCCGACAGTCCCATGTTGATGTCGATAGCTGATGAGGAAGGAGGAAGGGGAGGAAGGAGGAGGAAGAAGGTAGAGGAGGAAGGAGGAAGAGGAGGGAGGGTCGCGAAGGAGGCTGGGCTTGGCATTAGGGACGACGACGTAGGCGGCGAGGGGATGGAAGCGGAGGCGATGTCGGGGGTGGGGGGGTGAGGAGGGAGGGGGAGGGTTGGCTGGAGGTTAGGGATGAGGGTAGTTTGAGTATTAAAAAAATCCGGGTGCCAAGCTGAATCCAATGGGTGCGGATAGAATGTGCCAAATATATAATTTCGTATATCATAGTGTGACTTATCCAATATACAAATCTATTTATGCCGACATGAAGTAGTCTTTTTGTTCGGCTATTTGGGTGGCGACCATGTAGATGGAGATGCCTCCTTATTGGTGTCTATATTCTTCCAGTTGGACATCGCAAAGATAGAGTGCTTGCTTGAAGAGATCTTGGAGTTATAATGGTTAGAGGAAGCTTTGGAAAGTTAAAAATAAGTAAGAAGAGGTGTCAGACGAAATTATGTGTGTGTGGGGGGGGGGGGGGGGAGGGAGGGGTGGTAGGATATGTTGAGTAAGAAGGGACATTGTGGAGAAATATTACTATTGAAACACCCAATGAATTGTGCAATTGTGCAAGTCCAACGGTCGCAGAACTCGTTGTTCAGCCACACTTGTGATTGTGCGCTACACAAGTTGTGCGAGCCATGCGGCTGCACAAGTGCGCAGTCTACTTGTGCGATGGTCACATGACACTTACTTGGTTTTGGATTGCCTATGTTGTCTCATATGACAACATAACTTCATTTCGTTGCATCCCTTTACCACTAATAAAGTGCAAGAACAAAGCATAATTCTAAGGGTGGTATCTCCCACCAGGTGATTTAACAAACTCCCAACCTTCGACAGCAAGAGAATCTTCACACCCACCCTCAACTTCCTGCTCCATCCATGCAAAATGCTCTTCTTAGGGATGCAACTCGGGTCATTTTGGTTTGATTTACCCCCAAACCGGAACCAACCCAATCTAGGGTCAGTTTCAACATTCCTAACTGGAATCGATCCATTGACCTATGAAACCAAACCATTAAAAAAGTCGGGTTGGTTTGGTTTTAGAAATCTTTTACTAAAATAATAATATCCGTGCTACCAACATCAAATTATCACATGTTATATACATTAAATTAGGACTTAATCAGCTTCAAACAAATTAATATTCAGAACAATAGGAAGATTACTTATGAGTTTATACTTAGAGGGAGGGGAAAAACATTATAGGCAAGCAAACCAATCAACTTCTTTACTGACCTGAAGTTGATGGCTGAATTTATCCCGCGGTTTATATATATTATATTGTATTAGATATGAGAGGGTTGATTTGGGTCTGCAAGGGCCGGATCCATAACCGAACTGAATTGGATCGGTTCTGCATGTATGGGAACCAAACTTGAGACAGTCATAGCTATAAAACAAAACCAGACCAACTTATTGTGGTCGTTTCGGTTCTCGATTTGACCCGAACCAAGTTGCACCCTAAGCCTTGTCTAACAATAGTGATGGCCGAACAACAGACCATTCTGGATAAGCTGGGGACTACGGAACGAGAGAATGTGGAAATGCAGGGCAAGCTATTGGCAGTGCCCGGGACATCAACAGAAGTTGGTAAACAGGCGATCTCATATTCGAAGATCACCAGACCGTCTGACAATCCCATGCATGATCATAAACATGTCACAACAACCCCCTTCTGATGGTCATCTCGAGGTGATAAATGACCATCCGAGACAAGAACAAGACACAATCTCTTGATGTTCTTGAAACGTCCAAAATCACCTTGGCAAACTCTGTGGCTGCACATGCAACATCCATGACATCCTTCGGAGAACCCGAGGTGACATGTATATCATTTTTGATCACCTCGGTCATCCCCAAGGCAATGGGGACAGAGGACACCCGACCAACACTAGGTTCGAAAGCTTGAAATTTGGGACCATCCATGACCGACTTGGCCATAAGGTCCACGTACAATGCTATAGTTGGAGCATTTGAGGGACGCCTCCCCCAAATTATCTACGACGACATGTCAATGTCGTCCTCGTGAGGTCAGTAGTATTTCCACTGGAAAATAGGTGGATCTTGGATGATGAAATGGTCCAGAATGCCATATAGGGTACATCTCGAATCTCAATCCCCGCTTGCCAATTTCATCTTCAAGCTGGAAACCTAGAAGTCTTCAACCAATGGACATCCACTCCGATGATTTGATAGGACGACGTATCATGTTCAACACATGATGAGATTTTGCTAGACAATGTCCCCCACAAAGGGATGGACCACTTGCTATATTACGTCTTCCTTAGTAGCTTGACTAGTCTAGGCTCCAATACTTACTTTGTACCATTTGTTGCCACTTGAATTAATCTCGACATTCAACAACCTATGCGAACATTTTGTTAGTACCATACAACCCAAAGCAACTAAATCCCCTCTTCCGGCTCTCTGTCGGCCGTTAGAAGTCCCTCTAAGACTTCACCAAACAGTTCAAGAGTGGGGTCCTAAACATTGATAACTACGACGAGCAGGAGAAGCCTGTTATGTACCAACACGCCCTCATCCTATGTAGCCGGTTCTATAATTCTTTGTTTAAGCCGGTTCCTCATGGCCTCAATGAGTTGTATGACTGGGTCGAGGGTTACGTTCAGGTTGAAGATGACACCAAGGCCTGGAAATAAAAGTTGATGTAGGCAGGGGCGGACCTATACTAGGGTTTCGGGGAGAATTAGGGAAATCTTAAAAACAGAACAAGGGGTACTTTCGCCTTTTATGGGTGATCCAGTGGTCTGATCTTGATGAAAATTTACGGGAGCGATAGACTTTATGTGAGGGGAGACTGATTTAAAATTCAGGACGATCGAGTCGCTAGATCTAAAGTTATGATCGAAACAGTGTGCATATTTTATAAAAACAGCATGCATATTTTTGCTTTTAACAAAACAATAGGCATCAGATTTTTAATATAAAATGACTAAAATGTACTTGCAAGGGTACCAAAGATCGATTAAGAACTAATGATGTTTTGGCTTTTATTAGGGCTTCAATTAGAGGCAATACGGATGCGAAGATGGCTACTATGCGATGCGGAGGCGATAGGAAGGAAGCAAACGGATGTGAAAGCGAAGAACACGGAATAAACGAGGATGATAAATAATGCTTGAACGATTTCGCTGTGGGTCGATGCAAGGATGTGCCGGTTATCCCGCTAACAGTGCAAGACCGAACTTTGAATGAAGCCAAATCCTTCTGAAAGCGATGCAAGGCCTTCTCGAGGCAAAGTCGAGGAACTTCTCGAGACGAAGTCGATGCGTCGGCAAGGATTAGGGACTCGAGTCTCTCTGGAAGAAGCTTTCTTCTCACAAATATTAGATATGAATTTTTTTTCTTTTGCCCTCTTTTTAAATTGTTAGGGATTGCAAATCAGGGTGCGGATTGAACAGAATGAAGGGCGAAAGGTGGGGATGCATCGGGCCAAGAAAGGAAATAAAAAGAGAGAAATAAGGGAGAGGTAGAGGGAGGAGAGAGAGGAGACGAAAGAGGGGGTGACTGCCTCGGGTTCCGTACGAAAAAGTGGACGGAAGGGAGGGGTTCGGCGGTTCGCGTGGGTAGGACGCGAATAGAGAGAGAGGGGAGCGACACTTTTGTGATGAAGCCATGCTGGGCTTAAGATAAGCCCAATTAACCTTTTAATTAAAGCCCAAATGCCATGTCATCATTTAATGTAAGTTATATTGATCTAACCGTCAGTTTTGTGATCTAATCTCGACTGTCGGCACCCCGCAAGCACGCACACACACACACACCAGATTTTATTATTATAACGCTAAAAACTCACCCGAAAGAGCCCAGATTCAATCCGAAAAGCCCTCGGATGAGATCATGGACATCCCCCATGACTTGGGCAAAAACAAGGCTAATATGAAGTGCATAAAATATGCTTAAAACATCCAAAATAGCAATACTAATGATGTTTTCGACATAATAAAATAAGGGAAAATGTGGATGATGATCTGATGATGCAGATTAGGCCTGCATCAAAAGTTGGGAAGAACTCGATTTACCTACACCAACACGGTGGAAGAACATACTCCGCCACTGTATGAACAGAAGAACAAGAAGCATCCCCAAGAAGGTTTTGTGAAACCCCCTCCGGGCCCGATGGACACCTATTTAACATCCTCAAGTGCCCTACGAACGGATTCTCCTGCAGATCAAAGGGTAATCATTTCTTACCAGGCCTTACTCGCTCGGACTAGATGAGCCGGGAGGCTCTGACATGGCGAAGTATTGTGATTGCCATCGGAGCCAAACCGTTGTAGCATATCCTGTTCTAAATCTGTGATGAATCGACCGTACCCGTCGAAGGAGGACGACTTCCCCCTAGCTCTACCAAATCCACCATTATCCTAAGCCCGACCTGGAATCTGGGAGGTCAATCTATGTAATCATTCATTTATAGAATTTGAGGTGTAATTTGGGAACGATTTCATGCGTGCTCATATTGATCCACATTATATTAGCCTCTTGGAACTATAATTAGTGGTCGCATTGATTTGCGATATTATATTGCTACTTGGCTTTGATGAATGCTTTTGAACTTTGGTAGAGGAATACTTTTGAACTTTAGTAGAGGAATTGCTTAATGGGCAGATTTGGATTTAATGATGTTCTTATTTATTGCCAAGATGAAAATAAGATTAGAAATTCATATAAATGTTATATTTGTGATAGCTGATTCTGATTACAATATAATCCTTTTGACTCCATGATTAGAAATCCAAATCAAGTAGCACAATGTTTATTGAATTTTTCCTTTTCAATTTTCAGGAATGGGTAACCGACAATCCCTTCATCATATCACCGAGGATCACCTTTGAAGTCAGTGTGCGCCTTCTTGGTGGGTTGATGGCCTTAGGATATACTATAGCAGCTATTTTGAAACGAAGCAGTCATGTGTTTTCTGATGATAGAGTCACTGTAAAAATTGATTGGTTAGAACAACTGAATCGTCATTATATCCAGGTAATTCATGTCCCTCTTCTTTGGGCAGTGCATCACTTAGCTATAATACATACATGTCCATTTTTTTCTTGAAGGCTCCTTCTGGCAAATGTTTTTTGCTAATTTTCTTTTGTAGTATATAATCACAACTATATCAGAAATTTTCTTTTATTTTTCACCCAAATCTTCTATTCCATTGAACAAATGTACAACAATCCATCAATAGCATGTAGTTTTTACCTATTGAATTCTTTTTGGGTTTGAACATGCAGGTACACTGGGAAGGTAAGTGACTCAGAAGTCATCGTGTTAATTGATGGGTTATTGTGTACAGGCCAAGATCCAAATTCTTGTAGGTTGTCTTCGTTTTACAACAATATGTGTGCCTGCAGCTTTGATTTTGGCCACTAGGTGATGTGGAATCATAAATTGTGGTGTTGGAGGTGTCGGAAGATTGGTAACTGACCTTAGAATTGGCTCCTAATCATTGGAAGTCGATGTCTTGTGTGATCCTTGTTTCTGGCTTGGCAATCTCCCTGTGGGTTGGACGTTGAGCTTCTTTGCGCACTAGCAAGGAGACCCAGAACTTACTGGTTCCCTGTTTTGTATGTTGGATCGTGCATGCAAAATCTATCTAGCAATGATAATGATAAATCAAACCAGGGATAAATCTCAATAGAGAGAATTTCTAGAGGGTAGTATCTAAATTGGGTATCCGAGCTTGGATAAGAGTGCTTATTTAGTTATTTTACTTCCACTATATATTGTACATGTACATTATGGTGCAGGTAAGAGATTCTTATGAAAGTATTCCTGCAAGCGGGTCGTCCTCTTTGCAACTCATTACCTGGACTGTGACAGTAGCAGCTTTTTTCCTTCCCATATCCAAAGTACTGTGAGTTTCTTTCAGTGAACATGTGGGTCGTGAAAGTATTCCAATGTGTGGTAGGGGTTTGAGGCTATCAAGTTGATTGTATTGGATAGTACAGAGGATTCATGCATGGAGGTGTCCCTCATGGTGAAGATTTGACTGACGTGCCTGTGCCCTATATCATTCAAGATAAATCTTCTCTGAGGTGGTGTTCATCGTTTGGTTTTGATGATTGTTCTTGATCTTTGAGGGTGGCAGTTGGGTGGGAACTGATTGGAGGGGATGTGGTCTTTTAACATGTGTACATCTTCGGGCAATGGAGGAGATTCTCAGAGCCGCATGGTTGTGGAGACAAATACTACAAGGTTGATAGGGAGTTTGTGGAGACAAATATGCCCAATTCATCGCCTTTATTTTAATTTTAAAGCCACATATATTACCTCAAATGTGTTAGAACACATGCTACTATGAGCCTGAAGAATGTGCCTAAGGTTGAAGAGATTGGAGAAGGTTCTTGTTTTTACTTTTTAGAGCTCGGTTGTCTAATAAAACTATCTTTTTAGTTCAATCATATTTTGCTTATGTGCTTAGTTTGGACACTAGGTATATACGAAGTAGAATAACTAGGGGCAATGCAATTGAGAGGTGATCTTCTTCTCCCTTTGTTCTTTGAGTCAAGGGTTGAGAGATGTCCAACCAATTTTTATTCTGTTAGTGTGGCGGATATTGTTTTTATGAGAACAACAGTGGTTGTGATGAACTTGGATTAGCATGTGTTGTCACCTGTTCTATCTTTTGATTCCTTTCCAAGTCTGATGACAAATGGGGAGTACATTCTTGCTTCTGAAGTTGGTCAATTTGGGCGTTCGGAACCACTTTCACGCATCAACTACTTGCAGGTGCGTTGCTTTACTCTCATCTTTCTTTGACCCCCCTTGCAGTTGAGGTTTCTTCCCTCTCTTGCCCTTCTCCTTCGCTTGTGTTGTATTTTTTTCTCTGGATTCTACGTCGTTGTTATTGCAGAAACATGAATTGGGGCTGATTATCGTATTTGCAAGGATCAAAATCTCAATATATTTTGTGAAATATTTCGGTTTTCCAAAACCTCGGCACGAAATCCCCTCAAATGTCTCAAGCGGTACAAAAATCACGAAAAAAACGCGATATTTCTTGATATTTCGCACGATATATTTGGCAGTGCAAAATATCGCGCAAAAGTCACTGATACATAGAAATATCGTCGAAATTTTGGGATTTTGGCATCGAAATTTTGGGATTGATTGGTTATAAAAGGGGACTAGGGGTCTGGTTCTCAGCAGCTTATTTACATATAATAACATTTAGGTAAATGTTCTCCATTTACTTTAAGTTATTATATTTAAATAAGCGAATACCCCCCATTTGATTTCAATAAAAATATCAAAAAAATAAAAAACAAACTTAATAAAAAGTATACTTTCAGTTTTAGGAGAAAACAATTTTTATGGGTTTTTATAAAATTTGCATTTTGAGAAAAGTGGTTAAATCAACTCCTTTTTAGCTCAAAAAATTCCACAAGATGTAGAAATACAAGTACATCTAGAAAACCATGGTCCGTCAAAGGAAAATTTGAATGTATAAAAACTTTCCTATGTAAAAACTCTTTTTTACAGACTTGGTATAAAACCAGTGTTTAGCATTTTAACATCATTTTTACACGATTTCAAACTTGCATAACTTTCTTGTTTTAAATCATTTTTCAAAATCGTTTGAAACATTATTTTAACAATCAACTAATCTTTATTTTGAAAAAATATTTTTATCCATAGAAAATATATATATATATTTTTTGAGCAACTCCTATCCAAGGTGGAGAGGATGGGGTTAAGCCATACCCCAAGCTATTTTATTAAAATAGATAAAGCTACAAAGTACAGATTAGAGAGTGTATCTCTTCAGAGCGCTTGGGGGACAATCCAGCCGACCAGTATCCACACAAAAGATTAAAAACCATTTAAAAAACATAGATCAAAACACAAACAAGACTGCACAATACTCAAACTCAGATACATAGAATACATGTTATGTGAAGCTCGACACCCCTAGATAGGGTACAAATATTATTTGAGTGTGCCAAAGTGTGTATATATACTTGGTTTATAACTATCCAGAGTTTCACTGAAAAATTTTATTAAAAAATCAATATTTCCACCATTTCTATAAAACCACTATATTTCCACACTATCGAAATATTTCCATATCTAAAATGTTGAAATATTGGTCGAAATGAAATTTTCAAACCTTGCCTATTTGGCTTGTGCCATGTTTTGGGGAAACAACATAATTCAATCTTGTTCCCCAATGTATACACGTATGATAGGTATAGGCCTAGGATGGTGCTGGGTTAGTTCCCTTCTAATAAATACATGTAAATGGTTCTATATGTATTGGGGAATCTTTGACATTGCTAGTTGGAAATTGATTTCTCGTTGACTTTCTTGATTCAGTAGTGGGGATATGCCACTACTGGCACTTGCTCTTATTTGAAGGCATATTTTGTTCTATATAGTTTATATTAGCGGTAAAGAATATGGACAACCATTATATCAGGAGAAAAGGGTACAGATATTGATATGAAATTACTCTCTTGGACCGTGAGGGATTATGGTGAATAGTGAAAGAAAGACAGTTGAAAACTGAAAGATTACATGTTCCATTAGAGCAATGGTGGGAGAGATAAGATGAGAAGGGTGAACTCACTGCTGTTTGAGACCATGTGTTTTAAGGCTGTGATTTGGAGTTGGAGATGTCTAATTGCTGTTTGATACCAGAGACTGGTGTAACTATTCTCAGCATTAGCTTAGAAAGAAGGTTGTTAGGTAACTGAATGGTTGTTTGTGTTTGAAGGGAAGGGCTCCAAGGCAGTAAAACTGTATTAGAAACTGAACTATCAATGCGCAGTATGATATGTTTGATAAGCTTGCAACTTTTAGAGTAATAATGTAAACCTTTTGTATAGAATAAAGGGCCAGGATCAAAAGGATGAATATTTGGTATATTTCCATACAGTGTACTTCGGAAAATTAATGACATCCGGTGGAATGAATTTTGAATAGAGAAGTGCCGGTAATTTTTATACCATCATTTACATCTTTCTTCGAATGTTCTTCATTAAAATTTAATTCTTACTTTGCCTTTTCCTATGGATATCTGTTCTATCAACCTGGAGATCGGTGGTTCTTCAGAAACTCGGTCAATAGTATACAAAAATTTCATTCTCGAGTGCAATCACAAAATTAGGTGTTTCTTTATAGTCTGTAACATCTTTTTTAGTAAAAGCAAACATTCTCCATTTAGATTTTTTTTCTCTCTCTAATCTCTATACTCGTATAATTTGTGTTTTGAAGCACTTATCCATGGTGTTTATTGTCTTGATAATACCTTTCTTTTCTTAGTTTTACGGTTATAAATTACTAGTTCTGTTGAATTAAAATTCTTTCGGCTTGTAAAGGTCCAAGGAAGGGACAGAGTGGTTGTTAGGCTTGTAGCAGAACAATTGGGTTTGGAAGGTTCTTATATTCCTCGCACCTACATTGAACAAATTCAACTAGAAAAGCTTGTGAATGAGGTTATGGTATGATATCCAAACTGAATAAAATTTTCCTGCTTCCATTGGTTTTACAATATACTGGTGCATATCAGATGAGCTTCATGTGTAGGCATTACCAGATGACTTGAAGACAAAGCTTAGCATAGACGACGATCTGGTATCTAGTCCCAAAGAAGCACTTTCCCGAGCATCTGCTGATAGGGTTGCCATGAGAAATAAGCATCTAAACAGGTTATGTTTCCGACCAGCTTTCTTTGTATCTTGAACGGTTAACTTATTGATTACTATATTGTAATGGATCTATAAAGGCAAGCATGGGCTAATGACTAAAATTTCCCTTTCCTTTGAATAAAAACAAGGGTACGTATATACCTCAGAATATACAATTTGCAGATAATTGCAACTTCGACATTATGTTTTTGTATCTATCTACCTATCTTTTTCTTCATGTGCGAGATAAATTCGTTTAAAGTATCATGATCCTGTTGCCCCCAATGACCACACCTGGTCAAAGTACTGTGACACGAGATGTCCGTAAGTTCCAAAACAAAGCATTTCAGGATGAAAAGAACCTTTTCTCGACTATTTTCTTTTATCCTTTTTCTAATAACACCATAAGCACCAAAAAAGCACCCACCCTGAAACCAAGGATCAAAATCTTGAAATAAATCGCGAAATATCTCGGTTTAGCCAAACCTCGATACAAAATCTCATATACTATATCGAACGGAATGGGATTCACAGGAATATCGTGATATTTTGCACGATATATTTGTCGGCGCGAAATATCGCGATTTATCGTGCCAAAATACAGTGAGTCACATAAATTTTGTTGAAATTTCGGAAAATTTCAAAAAAATTTGGGTTTTTGGCACCGAAATTCTGGGACTGACTGGTTATAAAAGGGGATCGGGAGCCTGATTTTCAGCAGCTTATTTACTCCATTTACTTTAAGTTATTATATGTAAATAAGCAAATACCCCCCCCATTTGATTTCAATAAAAATTTCAAAAAATAAAAAACAAGTGAATCAAAAAGTATACTTTAGTAGGAGAAAACAATTTTTTCTCTTTCTGATAAAATTTGTATGTTGAGAAAAGTGGTTAAATCAACTCCTTTTTAACTCAAAAATTTCACAAGATGTTAAACTACGAGTACATCTAGAAAACCATTGTCCTTCAAAGGAAATTTTGAATGAATAATAACTTTTCTTTATAAAAACTCTTTTTTCCAGACTTAGTAAAAAAACAGTGTTTCACATTGCATCATAATTTTTGCACGATTTCAAGCTTGCACAACTTTCTTGTTTTAAGTTTGTTTTCAAAATCGTTTGCACAATTTTCTTATTTTAACAATCAACTAATTTTTATTTTGAAAATATTTTTATCCACAAAAAAGATTAAAAACCATTTGAAAAACATAGATTAAAACAGAACCAAACAAAACTGCACAAGTCTCACAAACTCAAATACATAATACATGCTTTGTGAAGCTCGACATCCCTAGTTAGGGTACACATATTATCTGAGTGTTCCAAATGGTGCATACATACTTGGTTTATGACTATCCAGAGATTCACAGAAAAATTCCATTAAAAAATCAATATTTCCATCATTTCTATAAAATCACAATATTTTCACATTGTCGAAATATTTCCTCGATATATTTCCATATCCCGAGTGTCGAAATATTGACTGAAATGGAAATTTCGAACCTTGCCTGAAACAAAGAATTGTTCATCATTTTGTAATAGTTTATATGTATGCAACTTCATGGATTCTTATGATTTGCCATGAATGCTTAAAGCTCGCAAGTAATATTGTAGAACAATCAGATGCTTAAGAGGCCAACTCAAGACTAATCGTAATCCATCTAGGACTCGCAAACTTAAATCTAGGTTCTCAAAATTATCGAAATAGCACTACTAATCTTTCCCCACTACCTTTCCAATTTCTTCTAGATTTTCTAATGATTTCATTTGTTTTTTTTTAATTACTGTATATAGAATCCTAGAAAATTGTAATGATGCAGAAAATCTATGAGCGGCCTCTAATATGCTTTATGATGCAAACAAGTGCAAGATTCAACCTATGGCTCTGTATGCAAGCAAGATGCTTTCTTTTTAAGGCTAATCCTAGATCTGTGCGGCTGGGAACCTGGGATGCAATGCATAAGCCATTATTTCTTGAAATTGCATGATATCAATTGATAAATTTAATTACAAAAATAGAACAAAGTTCCTCGTAAGTGCAAGAAACCAATAAAGAATACAACAACGTAAGAATATTTCCCTAAGAATCGCCAAGTGCTTGATAGACTAATAGTCAGGAAATAAACCCGCACAATTAGGCACTAGTTGAACATTGTGTTAAGCGTGGGGAAGTACCACGCTATGCAAGGGTTCAGATCTAACAAGCTACATTGAAGCCTTAAATGATTATCTATGTAGATGCTAATGAGTTCTGGTAATGGGCTTGCAGGTTTAACATAGAAAAATTAAGGCCATGGATATTATGGGGTGTGGATGCGATCATGCGAAAGTCATGTGGAATCGATTGTGACTGGCTGAAGGCTTAGGGATTGATGGATGGCTGTGGGAAACATTGTTAGGAATAGGATTTGGTTAATTTTAGGCCACGGTTAGGGGTCAGAATGTGAAATTTCAGATCTAAACTTGTATCAGATCTGATTTTGGGTCAAGTCGGAATTCAATTTGGGATTTTGGTACAGGAGGGTGTAGGATTCGTAGGACTTAATAGGTTCTAACGGAGGTGGTTTTGGGTTACTTGGATAAGATTTGATATGGCTTTGGGCTGTTTTAGGTTTTGCTTTTTACAAATCCAACAAAGGTGACAAAAAAAAGCAAGGGAGGTTGAAGATCACCCGTTTTTGATGATGGATTGGTTTTGCTTTCAGATTTTACCTTGCTTTTCCACGTGACAGTAATATCCAAAGAGAACCATAAAGACAAGGGAAGAAGATACCACAAAGATAGCACGTTCCAAACTGGTGCTGAATCAATGGATTGCACCGTGGAGGGCTCTCAAATCAGCGAGGAAGAAAATGCAACAAGTAGTTTGTACGTCCGCAATAGCTCATAGCATGAATCCTAAAAGAGGCCTTACATTAAAGGAAGGAAGGAAGGAGAGGGAGAGAGAGAGAGAGAGAGAGAGAGAGAGAGAGAGAGAGAGAGAGAGATTGCTTTTTCATGTGAAAATAATATCCAAAGAGAATTGTAAAGACAAGGGAAGAAGATACCACAAAGATAGCACGTTCCAGACTGGTGTTGGATCAATGGATTGCTTCGTGAAGGGCTCTCAAATTTGCGAGCAAGAAAATGCAGCAGAAAGTAGTTTGTATTTCTGCAATATCTCATAACATGAATCCTAAAAGAGGCCTTACATTAAAGAGGAGAGAGAGAGAGAGAGAGAGAGAGAGAGCGAGAGAGAGAGTACGCCCGAAGGATGAGAGGGGGAGAAGCCCTCCTCATGAAAATCGCATATGAAGCCTGCGGATGGGACACACGCCTATTGAGGACAGTGTACGGGCTCTCTCCTCTCCGTCACTTTGGATCTGAAACACCCATTTTGCCCCTCCTTTGAATGCTTACTGTCATTCATCCGCACATGATTCAATGTCCTACGGGACAACCATCTCATTGTTGAATTAAGTTGCCGCATAGTTCTAATCTTGCACATAACTTGTGGCCACTTATTAAAGGCCCAATAATATCCTCCGATGGAGCGCAACTTTGGGCTTAGAGCAATTCACGAGCTGATGGATGTGATGCCATTGGAGCCATGCACGCGCATCAGGGATCCAACCAGAGATTTTCGGAGGAATTGGGTACTAGAGAGGAGTAGAATCCTTAAGATATATATATATATATATATATATATATATATATATAGGGTCAGGTTCAATGGACACTGTTTTTGCACTCAGTTTTTTACACCGATTTTCAAACCATTAGATAGAGGTTTCAGAATTTCTTGATTTTTTGTGAGCATAATCATCTTGTCTTAGATAACACATCTACAAAAAATCAGCACATTCTAAAGCCTCTAGACTTATTAAATGTGCTCTTCAAATTAACGATTAAAATGGACGGTTGATAAAGCCTTTTAGTTTTAATGTACTTGGAGGCATTAGAATGTGCTGTTTTTTTGTGGACGTGCTATCTAAGTCAAGGTGATTATGATCACAAAAAATCAAGAAATTCTGAAACCTCTATCTAGTTGATTTGAAAATCGGTGTAAAAATTTAAGTGCAAAAACAGTGTCCATTGAACCTGACCCATATATATATATATATATATATATATATATATATATATATATATATATATATATATATATATCATACTAGTGTGATCCCCCGGGCGAGGCCCGGGCTTCACTTAGCCCTCCGATGAGAAACACATGGCCCCCAACAACCACACGTGAGTAGCTCCCTAGAGAATAATGAATAAAAAACAATTGAATCTACCAATGAATGTAGTGTTTAAGGCCTGGGTTTTGCTTAGCCCTTCGATGAGAAACATGGCCCCCAACAGCCGCATGTGAGTCGCTTCCTAGAGAAAACCGAATAAAAAATAAATTAATGCTACTAATGAATGCAGTATTTAATGGGAATGCAATTTCTACATGTTCACACTAAAGGGTAGAGCCGTAGAGGTTCTACCGTTCTACCTATTTGAGTTTTTTACATGGTTGCCACATGTCACAACCTCCTTGTGAGACTTCCATTTTAGTATTATACTATTAGATTTATATAATTATATTACATTGGGGAACCAAACAAAGAATGAAGAAGTAATCGGCATAGTACCAAGTAGTCAGGAGAGCATCCATTACTCAAGAACTCATTAATATAGCCCCTCTTCCTCAGAAATGTACATATTTGTCTCTGGTATTTTCTTGACATCACAAATACCTACATGCATTCATGCAATAATTTAGATTTAGTAGAGGATATTTGCAATACTGTAGATCTTTAAAACCATCATTTGATATTATATGCAATCACAAAGTATATAGTTCTATTTGTGTCCTATGCCATGTGCGTTTGCCTCTGATACCTATACTTTTGTCTGAGTTCTTAGTTGCTTGAATTTCATTTCCTCTTCCTTAAGGGAAGACTAGGTTGCCATTTTTGACGTGATGTGTATTTCTTGCAGTGGTGTATCACGCTCCTTTTCAACACAGGCGGACAAGCATCTAGCTAAGCTAACGAGACTTACAGTTAGCGGCATGAGATTTGACGGACGAAACCCTGAATCACCTGCAATTAACCAGGTAAGCTTGAATATAGATCAGTCTTTTTAATTGATGTTCTATTGTTGCACCCACCATTCATACTGCATCAAATAAAAATTATACTGCTAACCTAACGAGCGTCCTTTGCCTTGTTTTTGATCTTTTGTAGGGAGTGATCACTCAACTCTCTGAGCAGATATCGACGCTGAATGAAAGGATGGACGAGTTCACTTCCCGAATCGAAGAACTCAATTCCAAGTTCAGTGTGCAGAAACCTTCTACGAGCCAACAAAACCTAACACTCGGTGAAGCCTCTAATGGTTCTGCACCCACGTCGTTATTCGTTTCGGGCCTAAGCAACGGCGTCCTGATACCCAATTCTTCTTCTTCTACCCAATTGAGTAAAGATTCTCCGTTGATGGAAGAGGTATGGCCTTGTTGCTTTGATTCTTGTGCTCGTTTCCGAGTCTGCTAACAATGCTCATGCTACCATGCTAGTCTTTCAAAAAGGTAATCGCAATTCATAAGTGAGCTCAAATTACAAAACCCTCTCTTGCACTATGCACCTCATTCATATTGGCCCCTCACCTTTTTTCTGAACAATTTGAACCCTGAACTATGCTCAATCTGCATTTTGCCCCTTCCGCAACTTTTTTGTCCCAAAAATGCCCTTATCAATTTTCAACAAGACTCATTTTTTGAAGATTTCAAATTATGCTTACTAGGACAAGGGTATTTTTCGGAATAAAAGTTGGCACCGGGGGCTTAATGAAGACGGTGCTTGGTTCAGGGTTCAAATGATCTGTGTATAGTTCAGGGGAGGTTTTTGTAATTTGCCCATGTTTTAATTACTTATTCACTAAGATAGTATTAATGGATCAGATTTTTTTTGGATGATAATCTGGAAAAAGAAAAACATTGGACTTGGGTCTGATGTAGTGATGTTTGTTATAAGCAGATGATGGTGATCTCAGGAGGACAGCGTCAAATCATGCATCAATTGGAGAGTCTCTCCAACTTGCTTCATAATCATCTGGCCGAGGTGGCCCGCAAGGAAAGAAGTAAAGGCAGGATGCTTGATCCGGAGGTGATCGGGACTCCGATTATTTTGACGCTCGTGATCGGTGGCATTGGGTTTTTCGTCCTCAAGGGCCTATCTCGGAATTGAAAACCAGCTGAAACCCTAAAGAAGCCATTCCGATCTTTAATTATACTTTGTACTCACTAAATGCAGAAAATGGGAGGGCAGATGTAGCCCTTGATGGTTCTATCTGATCTTTTTTTTTTCCTAGAAGGGCCATAATGAATTTTGTATATCTGAATTTTCCATTTTTTTTTATAAAGAGGAATCAAAATATTTCCTGTCCTCTAAATTTATGAAAGTTTCCTAGTTGTTATGCTTTGTGGTGCATAGAGAAGGGTATATAGCTGTACAATTTTCCAGAGGGATTTTTGCATATATACCCCTAAATTTTGTTATTGTAGAAATACCTTTATACTGTTTAAAATTATCCGAGCACCCTTCACAAGTCGCATCTGGTGTTTTGCAAAAATCAAGATATATGATGGGTGGCGATAATTTTGTGAAGTGTAAGATTTTTCATGTTATATCAAACTCTATTAGGAGTATATATGTGAAGATCTTTTTTTATTTTTAAACTGGTTGAGAAAATCATTGTCCGCTATGGCAGCTTTTATTTTGGGGGACTTAGGGTTTGTTTGGATGTTGCACAGGACGTGCGTTTCTTTGTATGTGCATTGTTGTAAACTTGTAATGCATATGTAAAGAAGCACATGGTTCTAGTCGTATTTGTTTGTCTGTTTCTATCATTTGTAAATATTTGTGCTTGTCCAATGGGACCATATGTGTAAATAAGTGGTGGGTTTTTATTTGTTTATGGTGTGAGACTAATTTTTAAAAGATCAGCTAGCGGTACATATTTAAATATGTAACACCGGTTGCACATCTATAAAAGCAACAACTAAATATAAAATTTTGTTTGTACCTGTACAAATAAAAACAAACCCCTATTTGCATAGAATCCGAACAATGCCTTAGTGGTAGGTCCCTGACAACCGATTTGTTTGGTGAAAAGGATAGATCGAGATAATTTTGCACCGTGCCTCTCCTGAAAAGATGCATTTACATCAAGTTGCTTTGTTGACATTTTCTTCCCTTTAATTGATAAAAACTACTTCTAATCCTCAGGGTGCATATATGTAGTGACTGCTATAATGATTTAACTGTAGCAAAGAGTAACAATCTGCAAAGTATTGTAACAAAAGAATAATAATCTTAAAGTTCTGTAGCATATGTTATTCTTTGCTGCAATGAAATTACTATAGCACTCTACATTGACATCACTGTAACAGCTACAATGAAATATAAATTTTAAAAAAATGTTACTAACTCAATTGTTACTATTCATGTGATTTTCTTGTAAAGTTGTATGTAGTCGTAAAATGAATATTTTCCAAACAACATGATCCAACACTAAAGCATTTCATTACATGTCCTTATCGTTAAATATGATATGCTTGAAGGACTATAGATCAATTTATCCTTGTTTTTCCCACTATAAGTCGTTTTTAATGACAGTTTAACTAGAGCGAGAGATTTAAAAGTCGTTATTGGAATCAACCGCATTGTATAGGTCCCCGTTGCTGAGAGTGACTTTTAGTAAGTCTTATTCTTTTTTTTTTTTTTAAGAAGTGGGAGAAAGTCAGAAAGCCATTGTAACATACGACTTTTATGCTGGAAGTCTAAATAGAAGAGTAGTTGTAACAAGGTTTGGGAATCAATACTTTCAAATTATTTTTTAATATTATTAATTTGGTAAAAAACTCTAAGGATGCAGGTTTGGATTGTATTCAACGATTACTTGGCTGCCTAGTGGGTGCAACGTGGGTTGAGCTAACCCGAACCCAATGTGACCCACTCCATGTTTTGATAGGATTGAGTTTGATTTTTTATTCTTTGAGTTGGGTTAGGGTTGAGAAATACCGACCCGAGCTTAGGTTGGGTTGGTCTAAGGTTCAACCAGACCCGATTTGAATCCAAGTAATTGAATGTGGTAGTTTAAGTTCACCAATCACATAAGATCTTATCAATGGAATTCAAAGGAAATCTAATCCCAGTGACATGGATTTACCCATGCTTGCGGACACATGACATCACTGTCAGAGACGGAACCAGGATTTCATCTTGGGGGGGCCAAAGTATGAACCAATTTTTTTCACCAATTCAATGAAAAAAAAATCATCGGGGGGAGGGGAGGGCATGAAAGAGAGAGAGAGAGAGAGAGAGAGAGAGAGAGAGAGAGAGAGAGAGAGAGAGAGAGCACTTTGCCCCCATCTGAAGTTTAAATTAAACACACTTAACCCCCATGTAGTTTATTTTTTTTCAAATTGCACCATAAAGTTTGAAATGTTAGCACAATTCCCTCATTTTGTCAACTACTTATTTCCTATTTTGATAATTTTTATTTGATTAGAATTGAATTGAAGGGGATAAAATGTAGTTTTTAAGGGTTAAGTGTTTTTGAGCTAAACTTTAGGGGGGTGAAGTGTAATTTATCTAACCCAAAATTTATGAGAGATCATGGCATCTCTTGGTCTATGTGTAATTCCGTCTCTCTGATCACTGTCCAATTTTAAACGAATACAAAGGAGGTAGAATGGCCAACCTCAAGTTCCTATTAGGCCTGCACAAAATCATAATCATCTGATTGGAAAAATCGACTATAGAAAATTAGTTATGATAGTGTTGAAGGTCTCAATGTCTCATAGTGTCATTTTCGGGACCTAAGCCATCCCAACACGAAAAAATTCCTATTGATCAAGTTGGGTTAGGGTTGGTCTCATCGGGTTGCGTTTTTTTAACCCAAGGTTGGGTTGGGTTGGGATAGGGTTAATGTTTCATAACTTAGGGATGGGTTCGTGTTGACGTCAACCCGACTTAACCCGACCCGCCTACATTAGTTGAGCCAGCTAATTGGTGGAAGCCAAGCAAGAGATATTGCTACAGGTGAGATTCGTGTGGAAATCTTGATCCGGCGGTGTTCCTTCGCCAGTTCTTTTCACTCTTCCTATAAATTCGTCTCCCCCCCCCCCCCCCCCCCCCGCCCCCAAATCTTCGTCTTTTCTCTCTCTCAAACCCCTGCCTTCTTTCATGGCGTCTCTCGATACGGACATCAACATGGTGCAGGCCGGCGAGGGCTCGAGCGGTGCCGGGCCGTCATCTTCCTCAAAAAAGGTGAAGCGCTTCGAGGTCAAGAAGTGGAACGCCGTCTCCCTCTGGGCCTGGGGTACGTGATCCCTAGCTTTAGTCCCCATCTCTAGGGTTTGTGTTTCTTCTCCTCGCCCTCTTCGATGCGTGGATCTGATACCTCGATCAATCGAATTGGTTGCAGATATCGTTGTGGACAACTGCGCCATCTGCCGGAACCACATCATGGATCTCTGTGAGCAGATCTTTCCTTTCTTTTCGTGTCCTGCGAATCCTTTCACTGTTGTGTTTGATCCCGTTCTAGATCTAGAATAAGGGTTCTCTCGTTTGCTCTTTTGTAATCCATGGTCTTTGCAGGCATCGAGTGCCAAGCTAATCAAGCTAGCGCAACGAGCGAGGAGTGCACGGTTGCTTGGGGTATGCATCAGATCACATAAACCCTAGGGTTAAAGTTAAAACATGATTGTTTGTGATTACTGATGATCTGTTTATTTAATTCGAACATGAAGAAATTCTAGTGCAACGTGCTTTCGTTAGGCATTTACGTTATCGATTTCTGACAGTGTGTGATATATAGATAATCATTAAGGCTACACCTTTTTTGAATCTGCAAAGTAGCATATTCATGAGATGGTAGTCTGATTGCGATTCAGATTGAAATTGTAGGGGTTTCTCTCTTGTTTAAAATGTATAGTAACACATTATTCATGAGATGGCATTACCGTCTTTTTTCAATGCTACCTACACGTCTGTGGGGCTGACACTACTGCTACTAGGGTCTCGGGTCTCCAGTCTCCACTTCCACTTCCACTTCTACTACTCTCTCAAGCATTTTCTGCTTTATATATCAGCCATTTGTTTTTTTTTATATGTCAAGTCTCCCCTTTGGGATGATGAGCTGATTTGGGGGGTGCGTTATAGACTTATAGTAAATATTCCTGTTAAGATTATACTTTAAAACATAGTAGTCAAAACGGCACCTAAGCGTTTTGGACACCTGGGCCCTAGGTGACCCTCTAGGCAGGTGGTTGTCCCTAAGCGGCCATTGAGGACCGCCTGACGGCTGGCGCCTGGGCAGTTTTTCATTTGATCCAATTTGGGATTTTTTCAAAATTGAGTTGAATTTTGCCCAGTACAATAAAAAACATTTGGGTTTTTTTTCAAAATTGAGTTGAATTAACTCAAAATTGGCATACAATAACTTAAATTGAATAAACTCAAAATTGTGTTGAATTAACTCAAATTCTTATGATGGATTCATAAAAATATTGATTGTTTTCAAAATTGGATTGAATTAACTCAAAATTGAGTAGAATTAACTCAAAATTAAGTGATGTTTTTTAAAAATTTAGTTGAATTAACCCTAAATTGAGTAGAATTAACTCAAATTGGGTTGAATTAACTCAAATTGAGTTAAATTAATTGAAATTATGTTGAATTTAATCTAAACTTAAAATCTAGTATGTTTTTTTCCTGGTTTTTTAGAATTTTTTTTAAATTTTTATCCTCTCTCTCTCTCTCTCTCTCTCTCTCTCTATATATATATATATATATATATATATATATATATATATATATATATATATATATATATATATATATATGAAAAAATGCGGCGTGCGGTGCATCGGACGGCTACAGTACGACACCGCACTGTAATAGCCCTCTGTGTGTGTGTGTGTGTGTATATATATATGGAAAAAGGGAGCCTGCACCTGAGGTGCAGCGTCGTTGCTGCACCTCAGGCATTGTTTGCCATCCTAGAAGTTTTAGAATTTCATTATTTTTTGTGGAGGTGTTCTCTAGGGTAAGGTGATCATCCTCACAAAAAATCAGTAAATTCGAAAACTTCTAAGGGGGTCAAATGGTCGAAGTAAAATTAGCCGTCCGCAGTCACCGTTAAAATCTGTAGATTTTGCTTCGACCATTTGACCCCCCTAGAAGTTTTGGAATTTGATGAAAATTGGTGAGGATGATCATCTTACCCTAGACAACACCCTCACCAACTTTCATCAAATTCCAAAACTTCTAGGGAGGTAAACAAGCGAGAGGTGCAGCAACAATGCTATACCTCTGGTGCAGACTCCCCGCACCCTATATATATACTAGTAATGCCCGTGCCTGTAGGCACGCAAAAGATTTCGAGGGCGAGGATAATATTTTAAGGCGGGTGACAATATTTCGAGGGTGACAAAAAATTATTTCGAGTGGCAACAATATTTCAATGGAGATAATAATATTTTGAGGGTAATAACAATATTTTTTTATTAAAGCCCATAACTTAGTCGTCCCGAACCACAGTATCACCGTTGTTCGGGATCTAGGCAACGATATCTGCCATTTTAGACGGAACGGACGTTTTCAAATTGTTGTGATCGACATGCCATCGAGAGAACCCCAGGGGGCTCCCATCATTCAGGTCGGCTGATCAAACGAAAGAGGGCCGGTGATTGCGATAATGCGAGATCTAAAGGGAGTCAGGATCGCACGTTCGAGAGGGGGCTGGGATCACCGTTACATTAGCTTATCTTGCCCCTTCATTCTATCCCTTTCTCAAATACAGATCCTGATCGTCGTTTGTACCCCCCACAAAACCGTAGCTTATTTTATATATATATATATATATATATATATACATATATATATATATATATATATATATATATATATAGGCATCGCCTAGCCACCTTGACTACATCGCTTTGAAAACGAACTTGTATTTTGGTGCAATTCCAGAAGGGTAGGTATATTGCAAGTTTTTTGTTTTTTTGCTCTTGCACAAATAGTTGGGCTTATAGCCATCTTCCAAGTGAAATAGATCTTATGTAGGCAATACATGGTCTCGTACCATCCATGTATAAATTTCTTCCTTGTTTGTTGTTGAAAATTGTTTATATGCTCTCATTATAAGTTGTAACACATTGAACTTGTATATCTCGAAAAGGCACCACCAAGGTTCAAAATATTGACATCGATAATCATTTCGACCCTCCCAAAAAACAACTTATTTTGCAAAATATTGAGAAATATCGTGATGTTTCGCGAAATATGCCATTTCGTTGTATGAAATATTTTGTGATATTTTGCGAATTATTTTGGATTTTTTGTACCTTGGGCACCACTAAGATAGATTTTAATGTTTGCACTTGTATTTTCCTCGGACTAGATTTTAAGTTCTCATGTGCAGAACCTTAATGTTCAACATTAAATTCCCTGCTATCCATTTGCTATTTTTCTTTGTCTAGTTTTAGGAGTGACCATAGAGTTGTCTACTTTGGTTTCCTTACTTCATTGGAGGTTGAGTTACAAGGACACGGGATGGAAGATGAATACTTATTGTATTTGTATTGCACGGATTTGCCTCTCCTCTATTTATTTTTTTTTGCTAATGAATAAGTAGAATGGAATTTTTTGGTGAGGAAAATGTTATGGAGAGAAGATTGGTTAATCTTTGCCCCTTGTGCTATCCAACAACATTAAGCAACGATAGTAGTCATTTTAATATATCTTATAGAATGGGAATGTTTTTCCTTCTTTAGATTATTATAGGACATTATGCAGTTGGACATCTCAAAAGCGTTTTTTCTTTTTAGGAGGCTTAAGTGTGTTTATTTGGGTAACTGTTGAACATGTTTAGGATACCCAAAAACACTTTTTGCTGAAGCACTTGACCCTAGCTACTCCAATAAATGTTTTTAGTAATGCACTTTACTAAAAGCTACCGCCATCCAAACATGCCCTTACTAAAGCTTCTCTAGAGTTTATAATTATGCTCTATTTAAGGAAAACTTTGAAGGTGGAGCCGAGCAAGAGCTTGGAGTGGTGGTGACCTCGTAGATGAAGGATTTTTTCAGTAGGATTAACTTCTATTAAACGTTTTTGTGTGTAAGAAGCTTATAGTGATATAGCACTTGAATTCCCTAGTGTATACCTTAGTAAAGTTTTCTTAAAGGAGGATATTTTAAATTTTCCATGTTGCCAAACCATATGTTTAATTGGACCCTCTGGGAGATCTAAATTGAACAAGATGAGCTTTATATTTCCAACATCGAAGCATGCTTCAGCCCAACCTGGGATATTTAAATTGAACATATAAGGTTTATATTTCCAACATTGAAGCATGCTTCAGTCCAACCTTAGGCCTTAAGGTCATTTTGACTTCGTTTGTCGTAAGAAAATACTAGTCAAAATGACCTGAAACTAAAAAAATAAGTATTATTGTGTTTGAATATAAGAAAAAATTCAAATCATAAAGGACGCCATCGAAGATGAATTGAGGTGCCATGATGAACATACCTAGGAAAAAGCCAGGAGATGCAAAGGTGATATATGTCCCCACATACCCTCTTGTTTACTTGCTTCCCAAAAAAAAAAGGTTATAAATTCTATGGAGATGGCTTCGATCTTCTGACTGAACATATCAATCTTTCTCCCTATGGATCAGGTTTCAGAATAGGGGGTTATCATGGTGCACCGGAACTACCAAAGATTGACATGCTTGTAATAGATCGTTCGAAGCCAATGGATACAACTGATGCCCCACTCAAGCCATTACAGGAGGGCATATTGACTTAGTTGTTACGTTTTGTGGAACATGCGACTCCCAAGGACATGGCAGTCAAGCTCGATTTTATGCTACTAGATCCCATCCTTGCATCAGTTGGTCGTGTCCTCCTAAATTATCAGCCATCCAATGGTAGGCCATTATTAGGTGCTGACTACGAAGTGGTACGACGATGGTGGTGACCTCTGTGATACAGATGGTTATAACGAATGGTCTAATTCCATAGTATTCGAGGGCGAGTATCGGCATAACGAAATCGAATGATGTGAACCACAAATCTATGTCGAGCCCAATAAGCAATCCCAGTTATTGGGCCTAGCTAACTAGTACCCTAAAATCCAGGAGCAAGCCTAGTAGATTCCGGAACTGTTATTGGATGGTTGTATATTTTGTTAAAGGAAGCAGGTACAAAATACTGCGAATGTGTTGGGATGGTTGTTTGGTTTTGGGATTAGTTTAGGTTTTTGTTGTTATTTTATTTTATTTTATTTTTGGGTTGTTATTTTATTTTATTTTATATGACTAATTATGGAGCATCAATAGGTAATAAAAGCAACATACAACTAATACAAGTATGGAGAAATTTACTTATTGAGGTGTGATTTTCCTTTTATCCCTATCTTTTCCACCTCTCTATTTCTCTTATTTCACCCCTTCTTTCTCCTTGATTTCATCTCTAGTTATGTTCCTATCTATCTATACCCTCGTTCTTCTTATAATCTATATCTCTTACTCTCTCCCCCTCATTATTCCTCTCTCTATACACATAGCTCCCTTCATTGCTCATTTCCTCTTTTCAGCAACCCAATATAAAATTCCTTAATGCCTGTCACCTTACTTCTCTGTTTTCTCATCTTCCTTCGGTGCTAGCACTGTGCACCAGTGACCTCGTCTCCCGCCGATCGTAGATCCTCATCAGCAATTTGCCATATTAACAGCAGCTAGTTGCGCAACAACCGACAACCACCACCAGTAGATTCCCAGTACCGATAATTGGTCCTGTCCCCCAACATCGACGTGCCCCTTTGGCACATTATCCAAGAAAATAGGAAAAAAAAACCGAAAAAGAAAGGTTGATGCCTGCGACCACCACTCCGCAACTTCTTTCGTCTTATTGGTTGCCGTGGGTGCCTCGTCGCCGCCCTTGACACCCAAGTCTACTGCCACTGTTGTTGCCACTGATCCATCACTTGAGTTTGTTTCTTGTTGCCCCATCGCCTGTAGATGTCATTTTGTGCAAGGTTTGAGAATTCGGTTTCAGTTCGACCCTCTGAGATTGGTTTCAGTGGTTTTGGTAGAGTTTCGGTGGTTTTGGTTTTCGACTTTTTAAAAAAATATAAAAATCCAAAAAATTAGCAACTTTTTTAGAAAATTAATACAAGTTAGGAGAAAAATTAGGCACTACTTTATGATCATATTTGCACTACTTTTTTATGCAAATAGCCTATGTAAATGTCATATCCAAATGATCTATGTTAAATGTAAATGTCTGCAACTTGTTCATGTAGATCTACATCATATTCATGTAGATCTATATTCCGCACCAAAGTTCATTCAAACCCATTCAAATTTTAAAATTTCAAACTTTTTTTTTCAAAAACATAGTGAAACCTTTTTTTTTTTGTAGATCTTCACCATATGCATGTAGATCTACAACATATAAATGTAGATCACCATATGCATGTAGATCTACAACTTATAAATATAGATCTACGACATATGGATGTAGATCTACAACTTATATATGTAGATCTATCTATAAGACTATAACTTATATTTGTAGATCTACACTACATCCATGTAGATCCATCTTTCAAATTTTCAAATTTGAAAATGAAAGAAAATTTAGAAAATATATCTTGAATCTTGATTAAATGATTCAAATCTATAATGTATTTTGTAAATCTACATGTGAAAATCATAGAATTAAATAATTCAAATCTACTTCGGTGAGAATCTAACAAGAATTTGGCGAGAATCGCTCCGATTCGGCCTCCAATTGGAGTGATTTAAGTTAGAGATGTATTCTCTCCCCAAAACCCCACTCCCAAGTTTATAAAAAAACACAAATGACCCCTAGATTATCCAAAGCAGACTCAAGTGTGCATTCTTGGTTTAATTTTTGTCGATTTGGACCGGTTTAGATTCGGTCTAAACTGTCCAAAACTAGTCGAAACCCATCATTTGGGCAAAACCAGGGGGATCAGGGTCCAATTCCAGTCAAAACCGATCCAAAACGGCTGAAACGGATCGGTTTCGGTAGGAACCTCAAACCGTGAATTTTGTGGCCTTTGATCCATTGATTTTAGACGTCGACCGTTGCTCGATGATGTCGCTTCACACATTGTCGTTGGTCGCTGCTCGGCCACATCACCCAATGTCGATGTCCTTGCTTGCCCCCCCCCCCCCCCCCCCCCCCCCTTTTCCTTTTCAGAGTCCTAATCTAAACAAAAACCCCAATGTCCTGATCCCCCTTTTAACTTTTAAGTCTAATGGGTTTTAACTTACAACCCATTATAACCCATCTCCCTTTTGATCTTTAAACCCAAGTCAATCAACCAATTTGAATCCAAATCCAACAACTTAAATGTGATCAAGTTTGAAACCAGACCCGTTGAATATATATCCAATCCTACTTGTTAGCCCGTTTAATTGTAAACCCAATCCGCAGCTTCTGAACATACCCATTAAGCCTGATTAGCCATTTACTTGAGCTATACTTGGACGTTTTGGGCAAACCAAGATTTGTTCAAAGCCCAATAAGAGACCGACACACATGAATTCTCTCACCAACATTTATGAGAGCCTATGAGGCTTGATTTGCCATAATTCGACTGTTCTTTCAATCAAATCCTTTAGCAAACCTTCGAGGCTTACCAACCCATAAGAGACCATATATTTCTTCATTTTAAAAGGATAAGACCACCTTTGCGATATCACTTCAATTTGGCATCAGAGCTTAGGGTGTGTAGTGACTATGAGCCTAGATCATCTTTGTAGCCATATGGACTTCTGTTTTTTATATAATTTCTATCAAAACCTACTAGAAACCTATTGGGCTAAAAGCAACGATAGAGGTCAACTTTCGTTAATTTCAAATCAATGGGGACCCTTCCCCCGATGCGCACCAGCCTTTAAAAGTGCAGTATAATTTCCGGGGCACACCCTGTGCTTGTAGCTTGCAAAAAGGGTTTTTTATTTTCCTTGTGAAGGTTCCCCACATGTACACTTTTGTCTAGGGGAACCTTAGAGGCATGCTCCTTGGTTGCTTGAGCTTAATATGTGTAAGTGTAACCAACAAGGTAGGTCTCCTATCCGCCAGCTAAACTTGCTAGGTTTTTTTGTACACTCCTCTCATGCCAAGTTGCATTGGCTAGGGTCTTGGAACCAATCTATAGAGTTGATGTCAAGTTGACTGCCGACCATAAAACTACTCATCTATTTGTGAGGCCTTTCTTGGTAGAATTGTACTCCATAGTTGACCCCATTTTAATGGGATAAGTATTGGAGGTTGACGATGTTCTGTTTAAGATGTTAGAACGTGAATAGGGTCCATGCATGGTAGATCAAAGTATATTGAATATTCTCCACCCCATCCTTGACCATCTTGGTTCATTGTTTGCTCGGTTGGAACATGGGTTCACTCCAAAATGATGTCAACTTTAATATATTATTGCCAACCTATAGATGTTTAGACCAAGATCTGATAGTGGAATGGTCATGGTTTGTGTTGCAATATTGTTTTGTAATTCACTTACCCTAGTGAGTTTCAAATTTACTTGGCTAAGACAAGGCTATGCTAGGCCTACTGCAAGTAGCCTTGGGCAACCCAACCAACCATGTCTTTTGTGCTGTGCTCACAGTTCACTCGTGATTCTAACGGAGGATCTCGTGCAACGGAGGGAGGAACAATGGTCTTTGCCCCGATTTGTATTCAGTTGGGGATTTTGATGCTGCGTGGTGTCTCTGATGTGACCACCAGTAACTAAGACTAAGAGGAGTTATACAGCAATGGTACTATCATGGGTCCTGTGGATCAATGGACTTGCAGATATATTTGAATAAGCAAGGAATTTCTGAGATAGTAGGATTGTTCGGATCAATCTACAGTGAGAGCTCTACGCAGCTGGATATCTGCTTGCCACCTTTCGTTTGGGTCTATGGTGAGAAGGATACTGAATTGAGCATTTAGGAAATTTTATTATCGTGACTGTTTTGTTTGGTCGACGTGTCAAGTGTGATTTCTGTCTCTGCTAATATTGCCTCCAGCTTTTTTCGCATGAAAAAAAAGGTTTACATTTCATCATCCTTGCTTTTCTTTCTTGAAGGTATCCGGTATATGATTTTCCCGTTATTTCTTCTTTTTCTGCCTTTCTGTTGTGTGGCTCTCGACGCATGCTCCTCATGGGCCTCCTAAAGCCCCTTCTTTCCTTGCTCTTTTTTTTTTTAATCTTGATATGCTACTTTTGGTATGGTTGTTTCCCTTCAGCTCTCTGTTGGGCTTATTATAATTTATGCCATTGAGGTGATGAATGTAATATTAAGCACATGTATCAGTTCTGCATTTTAAGCTATCCGCCTAGACTTTTTCCTCTAGTCCAGCCCAGGCTGGGCAACCTAGGCGGGTTGCACGAGCTTCTAACTGCGGAGCCGATGATGAGGTAGCTCTCCTCTCCTATTTGCCAACTGATCTTCTAAGTTTCATGGTAGTGACAGCCTCTGCTTGCCTCGGTTACCAATCTTGGATCCTTGAATGGAAAAATTATTGCTATATTTTTTTTTTGTGTGGAGGCTACTTTACTAGAGTTGTGATCCATTATCAGCCCCATCAAAGACTAGGATGATGAATGATGATGATCTTGATGCTTCTTTTTATCATATCAATCTTAAATATGTGTGTACATATTGTTGTATGAAGCCTTGCATCAATATGCGATGTTTTATGTGTGTTCTGCCTTTAGGACTCCTCTTTTTTTTAAAAAAAGAAAAAAGAAAAAAGAAAAAATCTAATAAAGCTCATTTCATATTGAAATAGAAATAACATGCTCTTTATGTTTGGGGGAGCAGGTGTCTGCAACCATGCCTTCCACTTCCACTGCATTAGTAGGTGGCTCAAAACTCGGCAAGTGTGCCCTCTCGGTAAATATTTTTTTACCCCTCCCCTCCCCTCCCCTCCCCCCGCCTCATTTTCTTCCCCATCTGATCTCTCTTTATTCTCTTACCCCCTTTTTTTTTGCTGATTGTATCTCTTAAACGAGTGCAGACAACAGTGAGTGGGAGTTCCAGAAATATGGCCACTGATGGCAGATGGTTGAGGGCAGGGGGGATCGTTTGGCAGCAGCCCAGCTTGCGGGGAATGCTCTTTACGTGAACCATCTGTTCGTCCTGAATAAGTGATCTGTGTATCTTCTGTGTTCACCCAAACTCTGCCACTCTCCAGGAAATTACTTTTTTGTGAGATAAAATGGCTTGTTAAATCGAAGTAAAATATCAGATGTAGTTCTCTTTAAGTTGATGTTATATTATTCCTGGTTATAATGTGTACCTATACATCAGGAAAATGGGTCCGACTATTTACAGCACAGAGTTTACTAGGGGCAGCACATTAACAAAAAATAAATAAAACCCTATCCTACCCTTGTACCCTTGCACAATAGATGGGGCTAACTCAGACCTGCTGCCGCCTTCGATCTTGCTGTGCAGGATGCAGCTCACCTTTGCCGATCGCATACACCGCTGCCAGCCCCATGAAATTCACTGCCGCCATCTCCTTCCTCCACCCTCCTTTCTCCTGCTGCACTCAGCGATTGCAGGTTGAGTGCTTAAACTGTACACCAGGCCATGCGATGCTGAGTGCAGCTACAATTCATTCAGCAATTGGAGTTAGAGTAGTAAGTGGTGGCCGAATGGGCTGTAGATGCGCTCGGCTTGTAATCACTGAGTGCAACAGGAGGGAGGAGGGGGGAGGAGGAAGATTGTGGCGGAAGGAGGATGTGGCGGTGGGTTAGATGGGGATCGGCGGCGATCTGCTCAGGTCAGGCCAGTGGTCTGGTGGCAACCTGCATAGGTAGCAACGACGAGCAGCAACGGCAAGCGATAGTTCGCACAACACATTACCAGGGGTAGCACAATTGCAGCTGCTACCCTCAGCAATCCACAGCTGCCCCTGTGGATTTATCCTGGCTCTTTCGAGTCCAAAGTTTGGAATCGATTCTTTTGTGGATTCGATGCTTAATGATATCACAACCATCCAATATACTCCTGTCCATGATCCGTATATCGATCCATACTTAAATGAATATGGATTGGATTTTTTGCTCTGATGTTCCAACGACAGTCCAAATCCGAAAACTAATGTACTTTGATTGTTCGGATATGGATATAGCCTAATTCGATCTGAATCGGATCCGGCAACAGGTCTATATTTAACTAGACAGAAACCTTTACTCTTTACAGACCCAATCACATCCATCCATTGCATCCAGGGTCCCGACCAGTGAATTGCACTCAGGTTCGACTGGCAGGCAACAGACAGCCCTTATGGGGTATGTAAAGAGTGTAAACCTTGTCTGGTTGAATAGCATTGCTTCTATCCATCACCAGTGTCAAATGGGCAAAGAATCAACATTGTTGCAGGGTCCGTACAGTTTATTCTTATGATGAGTTCATGAGAGAGAGAGAGAGAGCATTAGCTTGAACATAGGCCACATAGGTGTTGCTAACAAAATTGTTCATTAGCACATAAATACAAGGGGGCAAAAAAAAAGAGGAACACAAATTAATTAAATTATGAATAGAGGGGGGCTTTAATAACCATTAAAATTACAACGATACAATTGAGTTCCTTCCCAGAGACAGAACATCGTCTCAAAATTGAGCTGTGATGATAATAATTGTACAACACAAGATTACAAGGGCAAGAAAATACTGTAAAGCAGCGTATAGCTCCTTATCGTGGTATGTGATTGTTGTATATAAATACGTATCAACCCTACGCCTCCTCCTCTTTAGACATCCCCTCCTTGCTGTTAATTCGCCGCTCTAACTGCGGATTGAGAAGCAAGGCACATTGTCAAAATAAAGATCCAAAACCAGAATCTATCAACCCTAATGGTGTTCGATCTCCTGGGTTCGCATTAAAACCAAGATCCGAAATCAGTCCAGCTCTAGTGATTCTCTCCTTAGTCCCGATGCCGCCACATAACGAGGCGGGCTGTGCCCATTTCCTGGGACTTGCAACTCCCAGGAATTGGGGGCCATTCTTATGTCCTCTCCGAAACAGGTTGCCATTTATGTTGGCTTGCTCCCGGAGAGATGAAAGCCCACCTTTGGTGGGATTTAATTTCACAACTAACACATAGGAGCTGTAAATCTCACTGTGCATTCCCCATCCTCATGGTGAAAGCATGTACCTGTATACACAACCAGATGTGGAAGTACCATGGCATCTGGTGGCTTAATCGAAAGAATATAGGAATGGGCCCAATTCCTGGGAGTTGAAACTACCAGGAAACTAACAGCTTTATGGGACTCCAAGTAGCTGTGACTGCTACCACCAATGGCTAGTAATGCATACAATCATGTATGTGTGATGCGATAGGCACTGACAAATTTGGGTTAACTAGTTTACCTGCACATTTCTGAACTTCAATCTCTGCAGCTCTTCGGCAAGTTTACCCACACTGCAATCGAGAGAATTTCAGTTCCATGTCAAGAACCACGATAAAAACATATGTAGTGTAAATAATGTGTGGATTATTACCTTTGCTGCAAATGAGCCATATAGGCCTGCAGTTCTCTCTCCCTACAAGAAACTTCAGAAACCTGTATTATTAACAATAGACTAGAGGTTATTGAACATGGTCAAACAAGCTAAGTATCCAAAGGAAAAGGCTTTATGGTGTGCGAGTCATGCGACTGTCGATGGCAGTGTTGTACGAAACAAGCAGCACTAGGCCCATGTCCCCAGCTTAATGCAAGAGCATAGGCCCTCGTGTTATTTTGAAATCCGAATAAAGATAAAATGTGAGATGAATACCGATTACCGATTCCTAAATCCTTTTTTTTTCCTTCTATTTAATCGTTATTCCTTTGTATCGTGCCATTTATAAGTTCCAAATTCACGCATGTTGTGCAAACCAACCGAAAGGTGAGGCTCGACTCAATGTTCCTTCTTTCAATTGAACTATTCCGAATGTTCCTTCGTTAAAAGATCAAACTTTCAAAGATTGGAATACATTTAAACAAGGTTCGCATGATCAACATCTAAAACAGAGGTGGGCTGATGATGGTAAAGGTTTGTAGTTTCGGTTTCGGTTTCCCCACCGAGTATCGATTTCGGTCGGTTTCGGAGTTTCCATGGTTTCAGTTTCGTTTTTTAAATTTAAATAATTATAAATATAAAAATAATTATATCGGTACCCACTTCATGACGGTTTTGTTTTCAAAAAAGAGTGGCTTTTGCTTTACCCCGACTTTTTGTCAAAAAATTAAAAAATCGTGATTCTTAATTTTGATAAGTCTAGAGGGAAAAAAAAAGTTCTTGTGAAAGAATTTTTTTATAGATTCAAAATATTTTATCAGACTTTAGGTTTTTAAGTTGATCTTATACTTTTAGATTTCTGAGATTTTTTTCCGGTCCAAAATACTTTAGGTTTTTTTCCTCCGAATTTTTTTTCAGCCAAAAGTTGTAACGTATGATTTTGTATAGGAACTGAAAAATTGCATTTTGATTCCTTTGGATTTTGATTTTTCTGATATTTTTATTAAATCCAAATGGAGGGTATTTGCTTATTTACTATTTACATAAATAACTTAAAGTAAATGGAGAACATAAAGATCATTTACTTAAATGTTTTTTATGTAAATATGGTTGTCACTTGTCATGCTGAAATACACCTTATCTTGAACGTAGGCCTGCTTTTACCGAGTGCTGAGTTTCGAAACCCAAAACTGGGGGGTTTCGGGACTGGTTTCGACCGAAACCGATCCGAAACGACCATAATAGATCGGCTTTGGCCGAAACTCCAAGCCCACTACAAAATTAGTTTAGTTCAACTAAATGTTAAGCTTCTAGGCCAACACTTAAGCACATCTGTTAGTTTCTGTGCTCTCATGAGAAATAGATAATGTGGGTTGATAGCCTTGTCTGCAGGTGGTCAATATGACCAAGAGCAAGTTCTTCACTTGCCAGCAAAATTAATAGACGACCAAAGCTTTATATCATTTCTTTTATCAAAGAAAATTAAAACAAGTAAATATACTACTTTAAAGATGCAAAGAATTTAACAAGTTTGAGTTTGGAATTAGATTTTATGATATAATAAAATACTAAGAAGCACAGACACGGACACGGGACACAGACACGATACGACACGGACACGCCGACACGATATTTTTCAAAAAAACCAGGACAGGGACACGTTAGGGGACACGCTGAATTTTATATATATATATATATATATATATATATAACAAGTCTTATATTATGATTTATAATCAAACATAATGCTAATAGTTAACTAAAAAAGTCTCCAACAAACATCAAAAATGATTCAAGTGTATAGTTTCAAACTTTCAAAACACAAAAAACAAATAGAACACGCATAAAATCATCATCCATCAAGGCCAACGTCAAGTGTTACCATATCATCACCATCGACGTGAAGACCACAGCCTCCATATTCGGCCCATTGATGGAAAGATTCGCAATCTCAAGAACCCCAACATCTTCAAATAAGAAAAAAGCATCTCCGGTAATATCCGACACGCTCCAACACGCATCCGACACGCTCTGACACGTGTCGGACAATCTTTCTTCATAGAAGACACGTTTTTTGGTGTGTCCGACACGTGTCGGAGAGTGTCGAACGACTGTCGGTGTCCGACACGTGTCGGACACGGACACATTGAGGTCCCGAGAGTGTCGATGCTTCATAGATAAAATATATGCAACTATAAAAAAGTAACTAGAGGTTTTTCTCCAACATGTATATAGAGATGATTTCTTATTTCTTATAGTACCGTATAAATTAGCAGAAAATTGCTATACCTGTTGCAAATCACTAGTGCCAACATCAGAAAGCTCTTCCAGATGGCCTACCTCAAACAAAAAAAATTATTTTGAACTATAACGCTGGGCAAGTTAACAACCTAAATACTAAGGAATGGAAAAGAAAAAAAAAAAAAATGCCAGACATACCGGATGTTTGCTCCACACACTTGATCAATTTAAGTAGTTGTTCCTGTGATCAACACAATTAGATAAGTGGAATATTTAAAATAACAACAGATCCAAAGAATGAAAAGTCTTATGTGCCAGACCCTTTGCATAACATTTTGCTGCAACAAAAATTGCAACATAGGAAGAAGTGAAGCAGAATGTACTGTAGGATTTGTTGGTGCTCCACCGACTGCGTTGACCATGCAATTTGTTGATGGAGCAACCTATGTGACAACAAGTGGAATCATAACAAGTGCATCTGACATAAGCATGAGACACAACATTTTAATCTTAAAAAATAAGGCTTTTGTCCAAATCCAATTTTCTTTATCCAAAAAGCTAAACAATGGATGAAAAAAGAAGAATAAATCCACCAATAAAACTAAAAATAACAACATTAAAATCATAGTATTACGGGGTGCAAACTATGGAATGCCTAGTTACTGAAGCAAAATCTTGATTGGAAAAAACTTTCCCGTACAAAAGGAAAAAATTAAAACAAATCCACGAAGAGTCTCAACAAATTTAACATCCATTACACATAGAGAGGAAAAAAAGATGATGAGTAAGACGTTTTTATCCAATCTATCAGCTAAGGCATATCCAACGAACTAATTCTTCCAAAGTGAATGACCTTGTTGCAATTTATGAGTCACTAACCAGAATATCAAGTATCTAAAGTACGATATTTTCACAAAATGAGGTAGTATCTTGAGAATAGTGAAACCATGCAATTATTTGCTGCCCATTTTACTTCCCACCAAAACAAATAAGAAAAAAGATGAACCTCAAATTGCATCTACAGCATAAAAGAAGAGTTCAAAGATGTTTGATGCCCTAAATTTCTTTTCATTTTATTTTTTATTTCACAATATCAACAATAGTTACGTACCTTGGGACCACCATCTGCTGATGTAACCTTGAAACGCCCCTTATGCTGGACAACTCGTCCTCCAGATGATTCCTCATGTGGGTTTGCTTTAATGGCAGGATGTTTTTCTTGTTAGACCAGTATTGATTGAAAAAGTATTGAGGGCTTATTGTGTTCGATTTCCTTAATTAATATAGAACTAAATTTCAAAGCAGACAAATGGAGCAAAGCAGATAAACCCCTCATGAAAGCCATACCTGATGCAAGGCTATGAGAATCTCTCATTTGTCGGTACAACAAGGGACCGCTGTGATTTCTTTCTGGTTGATATCTCCGGTTCAAATCATCCCTTAAGAATATTACAAATGCCACAAAAGTAAGCACCTCTCGCAAATCAATATAAGTTGCGCACAAGGAGAAAGACAAATATAAGTAACATTTCAAAGCAAGCAAGTTTGAGCATGTTAATTTCACTTTCAAAATATCTTGTGAAAATTGTCATGGCCTTATAGAGTTAGACCCTTGATTGTTGGAATTATATTTTATTAAAAGCATACAATAGCCAATTACAAGAAGAATCATGAGGAAATTTATTTGTATACATCCCTCATTTAGGGCAACCCTTCACCATCACACAGATCCCCAATTTCTAGTCATAAGTTTTGCCCAAATTGAAAGTATATCCTAATGCAAAATATCATCCAGCATAGCAACTAGTAATTTCTTGGAGTTGTAAATCTGTAGAATCATAAACATGGTATGATAGTTTTATTGGTGTCAGCTACATGAAACCTGTTCACTAGCTCATTACATTATGGTCATATCCCGAAAGGTCTGTCAGATCAGTTGCCATGTTCTTAGGTGTCCCCTTCCTCTTTTCGGGCCCGTTCACATAAATTCAATCCTATTTCATCATTATTACCACTATCGTATACTATGTCAAATGCTTGTTACTGTACCCCAATATTGTGAGACTCCTAAGCTTTTGAACACATTCATTTGTAAAAACCTCGCTAGTCTTGGCAAACATGGACCTCACATTTTATGTACCATGCCTTCTATAGAATATAACATTGTGTTTAATGCAACATTAGAAGACTGAACATAAGCCTATAATTTTCAATTTAGTTATTATTACCAGAAAATTCATTCGGATTTAATGCAATGAGTAATCACAAAATATAAATTACATCTCCACCTCTACCACCCTGTTGTATTTTACTCCTCCAGTTTAGCATTCACCCTTGAATATTCCCATGTATTAATACTGCATCAAATCAATTATATATATATTCTTCCTCATATAGTATGAAGTAAGAAAATTGTTGTATGAAATGAGAAAAACAAAGGAAAGAGCTTAATCTTAACGATATGGAAGCAACGGTATGGCAATGTTTGTATTAGTTCACACACAAAATTCCTATCACCAGTTCTCTACAACCTACCAAGTATCAAAGACACATTTATCCAACAGAACAAATGAGATCAATTGGAGCGACGATAAACTCACATAGGTGTTCTTTCTTTCACTAACAGATCCAATGATCCATAGAACATAATAAAAGCATCCAGATTCAGGCATGCATTATTAAATTGTACAATGGAAGGAAAAAGAACATGCAACCCCTATATGGAGTAAGCTACAACAATCCATAGAGACAACATTATCCATAGTAATGTCAGATGTGCACTCCCAAAAGTATAGTTATTACCTCTCTACATCCCCAGCAATGTTCTTATAAGGTGAAAGAACATGCTCTGGTAGAAGTGAACCACTTGAAAATTTCTGGGGCCCAAGAACATAGATGTTCTTGAGTAGAGAAGTTCTTGCCATATTTTCACCATTGCATTTTCTGGTTTCAAGGTCCTCTGTTTGTGATGATTGCTGGAGTGGGAATATAGAATCCGAATTTGATTGCCTGGAATCCTTCGAATCAGGACTAGTGGGAATGATATCGTCCTCACAAACATCAAAACATGACCTGCATCAATTCATATTATATTAATATTATTAGTACTAGTATACATGTTTTGAATTTAGTCTTGCTTGTTTCTCATGATCTAATACTAATATACTAAAATGGAAGTCTATCAACCGGGTGATGCCACGTTTTAAACCGTATGGTGCCACGTGGATCCCACTTCCAAAAGAAGAGAAAAAAAACGGGTACCACACACTAGGGTCAAGTGCGATTCATGCCACCGGAAGGCTATGGAGTCCCCAAAGGCCTCACGGCCCTCACCCCGTGAACAGCATCGTACCCATAACCTCATCCTGTGAGAGGCATGTATCCATCCCGTGCATCAACATGGGGTTGGTACCTAGTTCTCTTCCTATAATCAAAGAGTAGTTCTAGTGTACTTATCATCACAACAATTGCATAAAAAGTAGCATGTCTTAGAAGAAATAAAAAACGAATAATGGTTTGTCACTAACAAAGGAAATGTGGGAGAAATTCTTTACACTACCTTCAATATATAAGCATATTTACAACCACCTACGCAATAGTGGATGCCACTTTTACCTTGGTATATTTGGAGGAAAATCTAGCATGTATATGCTAGACGGTTCCTTTTATTACTTGCATAACATTTAATATTTCTGTATATTTCAGTTTGTCTAGATACAAAGTATTAAAAATTTTGAACTAAGGCTCTAACTGGTACATACTAACATTCTGCATGTTTCACCATGAAGGAGATCCATCTTAGTATTTCTAAAAACATCAATATGAAAGCATACTTGAGTGCTTCAAGAGGATGACTAGGAAATGCAGAGGTCAATGGGCCCTCCAAATCTTCAAAATCTTGTTGTCCATCCTAAGACCATAATAAAGAAATTGTCAGAACATTTAGAGAAATGTGATGCATGTTTAGTAAAAGCAAACCTTTGAAGGAGTTTTTGTTAGAACCATTGAAGATCACGAACACTAAGGGCTATAATATGTCATCCAGATATCAATAAATAGGCATCCGTACATGCCAAAAGAACTACCCAACCATAGAACAACGAGAGTATTGAAAAAAAATAGAAGAAAAGAAGACAAAAAACAAACCAAAGAAAGCAAGAGGGAGTGCGGCATGATTTTAACTCACAACTTGATATATAAAAGCAAATAGGGAACCCTCTCTGGGTGACCTTACGAAAAACAGCCCCTAGTTGGGTGTGGTCTGTTTGGTCAATGTAGCGATTAATTAGAAAGAATAATAAGAACTTGGGCCTCTCCACAACGTGCACGACATGATCACAGCTGTCAGATTGAGGAACGTGCACCCCGTGTCGAACATCCTACCCGGGCCCATAGTCACAAAGTTCGGCTTTTTTTGAAAAAAGCACGTTTAAAACGTGACTTAATGGGCAGTGCAACCGATTTGTTACCATTTTTTCCTCGATTTTTACAGGTTACCAAATTCACAGGGTTTTTTTTGCGTTTTTATTGAAAAAAATGGTTAAACAAACGTGTTTTTTTGCCGAACTTTGTGACTATCGATGATGAGTCGGATGATATTGAAATTCAACTTTCTTCTGATGATGAGTCCGATGACATTGAATTCATGGAGGATGAAGAGAATGAAGCAAGATGATGATGCAAGTTTGGCATTGGATGCTCTCGATGACATGCTGGATGCATAGTTTATATCTTCTATTCTATTTTGATTAGTAACTATTGGACAATTGACATCTTAAATTTTGTAATATTTTTTTTTTGGATACCGTTATTAACTTATCATGATGTTCATAACTTAGTATGTTAATTTGTCGGGTTGCTGCTTTGTTGCATACTTACATTTACATAATAGCATGATTACCTTAGTTGATTTGTTGCTGTTGGCTTATCATCTTTATATAAGTCGCGTTAGACATGTCATAGTTGTTTAAATATAGACTAAAAACTTAACTTTTGAAGGTCCTGAACTTACCGATTTTTTTTCAAATTTCACCATCGCCGATTAAAACCCGAACCCTTTTTTCCCCCGATTTTTACCTCTCTTTTTTTCTTGAACTTTTCGATTTTTGTCAACCTTTCCCGAGTTTTACCCTCGCCGATTTATTGCCAAACCCGAACCCAAACTTGGTGACTATGCCCGGGCCCACCTGCATCCGCACCCAACTAAGTGAATCACACCCAGACCCCATACTGCTCACAGTTGTCTGATTGAAGATCGTGTGCCCCGTGTCGAACACCCCCTCCGAGCCCACCTGCACCCACACCTGACCGGGTAAATCACACCCAACCCATGGCCCACCTGTTGTGTGGGGTGGTGTACCACAGCTGTAACGAATGGCTCTAATTCACCCATTTTGTTGTGGATATGAGCAAGTGCATGACATCATACACCTGATCCCCCCCCCCCCCCCCCCAAAACCACACACCCCACGACGACTGACCACCCACATACACACCCACTCACGTCCACCCATGCACGGGCACACAAACACGCAAATCGGACAAAGTCATAGGACTCATAGCCAACCTTTTTCATCAAAAGGAGTGATCTACAATATGAAGAAAGAAGAGTTATATGATCTTCGGCATTTCATTCGATCGTCTTCTTTTTGTTTTTCTACAATGTATCGATCATTTATTCTGAATCCGGACAAGCCGGGAAAGATGCATCCAATCACTCAACCATTTAAAAGGGATATCGTTGTTCTGGACACACATTAGGGGCATGGTGATCAAACGTTCCAACCAATTTGCTGTCCTGGTAAGGTGCACCCATCTGCTTTCACTTAGTTTTTTCATGGAGTACCAGTCCACCTATATATGCATGGTTTATGAAACACTGAATTACTAGAAATATAAATAGATGCTCATTGTCATAATTCATCCTCATTGGCCCTTTTATAACAATGCTTAGCTTCTGTATTGATAATTTTAGCCACATTAGTTTGCACACTTAATTTGCCAATGCCTTATGATTTGCATTTGCATTTGATCTTGCAACAACATTTTGTTTCTTCTAAGCTATCCTATTGCCACCAATGAAGGTGCGCTAACCGGCAATTGCTATTTGTCAGATTAAGAACCAGCCTGGTCTACAGGTGGTTCTACAAATCATAACCTTCTCAGATGACTCAGATCCACCTTTAAGATAATAATGCAGAACATGGCATCCAAGTGTTGAATACTTGGGGAGTGTGTTAGCTGATTGATTTGACGATTCTGAAGCATATAGAAGACTAGTTAGGAAGCTAATATATCTTACTATCACTAGATCAACCTTCATTAAGATAAAAAGCCTTAAAGGCTAAAATGCCGTATTGTTATAGACGTATGGATTGATAGCTTTATAGACTAAATTAACCTTCATCAACAGATTCAACACAATATCAGCAGTCGAAATAAGAAGACTATATACGTCCATAGAAAAAGAGAAGAAAGAAGAGATAGGAGAAAAGCAGAAGAGAGAAGGCAGAGCAAGGTCTAAACTTAAAGCCATGCTCCTCATGATATATAAAGAGATTAAGGAGCCCCTGTAGAAGGTCCAAAGACCAAAATCACCCTAAAAGGTCTCATTGCTTACATTGTTAATGAGCCTACTTCACTGATAGAGATCTAATACCAAGAAAACTGGGAAACAACATGACCCTAGTAGATTAACAACTGAGTACTTTTTTTTTTGAGGAATAACAACTGAGTACTTCAAAAGAAGGGAACAATACATAAAAACAGTCGAAGACAATGAACTAGCAAAAATATACCTTCTTAGAATTTGGAGTACCCGCTTGGTCTACTCTTTCTGAATACAATATCTGTGCTGCAAAATCCTCATTGCCATCCTTTAGCTTATTATTATTATCTAGATCTCCCGAATTAAAGACGTCTTCTGGAGATAGAATCTGCAAACAAAAAAGAAGTTTCAAAAGGTAAGAACATTTTATTCTGTCATCAACAATGGATCCATTTGTAGAAATCAAAGGTAGTTCAACTTATGTACACAGTTTACTGCTACTTACCAGGGCAGCCTGAGCTTTCAAATCCTCCAAATTAAAGTTCCACCCGCTAATTCCTCGTATGTACTCTTGCTGCAACACCGCATATTCTTTTGAACCACAATAGATAACTAAGGACTTAATCTTCACCATAACATGCAGTATCTTTCAGTAATCTAAGACAGACAATAGGAAAAGTACTACATACCAGGAAAAGTGATTAATTATATCAAGGCTTATTTGGTGACAAAATCGCAAGAGATGACATTCTTCACTTGCATAGTATTAACTGCTACTGTCTGATCCAATTGGAAGGCAACGTATGCTTTCAAGTTTCAACATACAATCAAGCACATAGGAATGGAAAACATTAAACATGTATAGCTCATCTTCTCCATTTCTAACAGCAATGGCTCAGTAGCTTCATCCCAGACAGCTTTTAAAGCTATATAGGGTTGTCTTGGGTGCCAATTGGCATATAGGTTTGGAGCTCTAGTCGTGTTATGTGGGGACATAATTTAACTCCTAATGTGGTGTAGCCCTAAAGACATGGCTTGAGGTCCTCACTTGGCATGTCAGTCAATGCCTGACACATCAGCAAAAAAGACTAGTTTCTGTCCAAGATGAGACGTCTTAGCTCCGTCTCTTGAATACAATCACCAAATTCTCTTCAGATGCATCAATGTTCTCGCCTCTTTCCAAACTCCCGGTAAGTGTAGATCACAAATGCCGTTCCTTTTGTAATATGGAATTACATTCATTACATGTAAACTACACTACCAGTCTACCACAAATGATGTTACAATAACAATAAAAACAATAAACAAAGGCTAAGAAGAAATGTGAACGTAACTTCAAGGTCACACAAAACAGAAGTTGATAAAGTAAGAAATCAAACAACTGCAGCAGCAGGCACACCAATACAAACCACAAGGCCAAACACTAAAATTTTTGCAGCATTACATATGGTATTACTTTCCGAAGCTATTTTGACATTTTAACCAGTTTCAATCCACTTGTCAATTGTCACTTGATATAGCACATAGACAAACGAGCAAAAATGTACTAACCCTTACGCATTAAGTGAAGTTGAGCTGAAAGGGTAGGACAGTTCTTAGGAGGTAGAGGGTAGGCCAGATCTCAAGAATTTATATTATAATTCCCCTTATAGGACCTGAGTGCTCCCATTAGATAAAACACTCAGTGGCCCATATAAGTCATCCAAGATTATTGACACTTGGTTCACACCTCCATTATAACAACTCTTCTTCATCAGATACATGGCTTATGGGCTTATCCTAAAGGCAACAACTTCCAAACCCTCACCTTGAGAACCTAAACCACAACCACTGCTATCTCTACTATCAGTTGATATTTTACCGGGAAAAAAAAATCAGCTGATATTTGCACATTAGTCCCTTTTTCGATAGCACTTCAAACAAAAAAATTATTGGATTAGGATATGTAATTCATAAGATTTAGAACCATGGGATCAATTAGGTAATAAATCAAACCTCATTGAGAATTTTGAGGGTGAATACATATGATCAAATCAGTAAAATGCGAGAAGACCTAATAAATCAAACCTCACTGGGTCCATTGGGAACCCAGTGGACCTACAAGCAGGCTGATTGGGGAGTAGGTCAACTTGCCATGCAAGCAGGATGACCTAAAAAGGGGTAACCATATTGACATGTCGAACACCCTCCTCGCCTAGAGAAAAACAGAATAATAAACTGCCAACGGGAAAAAGGAATGCCTAAAGCAGTATACATAACCCTAAAAGGTAGCGAAAAAGGATAGACCTTGAGGTCTTAGAGAAGTAGTTAACCAACCTTGAGGTCTTAGAGAAGTAGTTAACCAACCTTGAGGAGTGATATAGTAGAAAGTCCACTTATGCTACACCAGTTTAAGGGCTCACCAGCCCCTTGTCTATTTTATGAAGTGTTTAAATACTTAATTGGGGCATTTTTTGGCATTGGATTTGGGTATCCCCTCACTATAACTAGATGTTAATAAATTTTAGAGGCATTGCATGGCATAGCGTAATAACCATGGGATTATTACCCCCCACCTTCCCTCCCCTTCTCCCGCTACTTTTTCTTTGTTTCTTCTCATGCACCTCTCTTTTTCCTATCTTCTGATGTGACGAGTACCATGCATTTCTATTGCATCCATACCATAACCATCAAACCATGTCCCATCTAATTGGGGTCGGATTTATGAATCCTTCTTCGCCATTCATTTCTATTTAGGGTTATATCTCTTGACAACGAAGTTTTTCCATGTCTTTTCTAACCACTTCCATCAACGTTATTCTATGGCATTCTATATGAGTATTTTACTCTTCCAGTAGGACAGGTAGATTCACCTCAAAAGATAACACAAAAAAAAACCATCATTGCCCACACATTTCTTACAAGTAATACATTAAACACCCTATTTCTTCCAAGCTCTCTTGAACAAATATATAAATTGTCCGAAGCAAGCACATGTGTGCAACCTACATGCTTTAGTGCTACTAATTAATATCAAGAGAAAATAATTAGTTTGTTTCCCACATATTACATGATCAGATGCCTTTTTTTAGCAAAGGTAACCTATGAAGCTAACTTTGATACATTGAAAAGAGAACTGGTTAGCTACAGCAATAACCGTTCAAGTCTGATTAAAATGAGCAGTAGTGGAAATATATTATCTCAAAAGAAAATACAAAAGATGCAAAGAAAGAATGCAATATTATTTCGTTGATAAAGAAAAACATAACGGATGAAAGAAAGTGTTATGTTTACTTGTGACATTTGTTCCTTGTCTCCAGATACAGCCTTGTTCTGTAAAAGAAAATTGGTCTCCTTTCCCTAAAACAGGAGTCAGAATATGAAAAAAAATAATAAAACCTGCTTTTGTATGTACCGAACAACTTGAATTTAAACCTTTAGGGTCCTAAAACGATCACCAAGTGGAGGAAGTCCATCAAGAATAGCCCGTGCTAGATACTCATTCGTACGAGCTTGCTTAAAGAAAGGGTGCTTCAAAAGCTTTTCTGAAGAGGGGCGCTTCTTTGGATCCTTAACTAAGCAAGCAGATACAAGCTCTTTGAAAGCCTACAAAGAGAGAAATTTTAAAAATCTTCAACAGTCAATGTCATTGAATTCAAATAAAAAAGATCAACCTTTGAGAATCTCTTGTCCCTTTCATAATCAAGACCTGGTGGTGCATTTTGTAAGGTCATAAGCAACACCTACATCAGTGAAATACTATCATGAAATGTAAGATCAACTAGTGCGTAAAATAGGACATTCAACATGTAGGCTTCTATTTAAACAGTAACTAATAAGGACACACCTTCATTGGAGGATACTTGGAAAATGGGGCATGACCATGGGAAAGTTCTAATGCTGTAATCCCAAATGACCAAATGTCTGCTCTGTTTACGATACACCAAAAGAAGGCAAAAAATGAAATGATTAAAGAAGAAAAATCCTTCAAAATTTTAATGGTGAACGGTTTCACGCTGTCATAGATCAGGAGTCGTGCTTACTTAAAATCATATCCATGTAACTGCTGCATAACTTCAGGAGCCATCCTGTGAACCATGAAACATAATGGAATATGTGAGATTTAATAAATCAAACAAGTATGTATCTCATCTCACACACAAAAAAGGCAAAACCAGCAAAAGAATCATCATAAGAAAATGTTCAAGCAAAAGGCAGAAAAATCGAGATGTAAAATGCATAACAGAAGAATAGTCATAAGCCAATATCCAAGCAAAAAACAGAAAAGTCAAGATGCAAAATGCATGAATCTGAGAAAGCACCAGCATGGAGTCCCCACGAACGTATTTCGTGACCTTTGCCGATCCCCGGTATCAAACATGCAAGCTGAGACCCCAAAATCCGCTAGCTTAACAGCTCCATTCACATCAATTAAAATATTCCCAGCCTGAAAAAGTAGAAGATAAGTAGACGATATAAATAGTATAAGATGGAGTAGTTCCTTAATACTAAAGAGTACAGATTTCAATGAACAAAATATTGTAATCTCATGAGCACATTCACATAAGATTTAATTGCAGTTCCAATCCTTCAAACATAGTATCAAAAAACTGAAGCAATCTACCTCTTAAATAAAAAAAGAAGCAATCAAGGATGATCATCACAGAAGTGTAGTCCGGTACAATGTTGTCACGCCCCGGAAATCTGAAGACTGATTCCTGGGGTGTGAGGTGGGGGAAAGAGGGTTTTGGATCTGATCACTTCACTATGCCAATTGGAGTTCTCACCGGGCTTCTATTGCGCTCTCACACATGAAATGAAAGAAGAGGGAGAAACAAGAGAGGATAATTTAAACTTGATTTTTATGAAAATATTTTATTAAACAGTAGAGAAATATAAAATTTGTTAACAGAGAGAAGACCAAAACTCGACCCTCAAAAGGGCTATCCTCTCAGCAGGTATCACCTAACGGTGCCAATACATACCGACAGAAGTCCTTCTAAGAAAGCACGAGGCTCAAGCCTCCGATGGCTAGCCAAGTAATCTCACTCACTCCCTAACACTCGGGTGCACTGGTTTAGAGGTCCAATCTACTAGGCTAGTCAATTAGGTCATTTAAGCACTTATATTTTCATTGTGAGCTATCCTAGACTTGGGGCCTTGAGGAGAGGCCTACCAAAAGAAATTCAGCTGTATCATTGCCACTAACTACCACAGAACACTATACTAGACTAATAAACTCTTATTCCAATCCAATTCGATTACATCGCCAGAAAAGGAAAAACTACAAAACGACATACTGAAAGTCTGAAAATAAAACACAATTGTAACCCTAAATTTGCCTCTGGCCTCCTACTGCTACTCCTGAGCCTCCGGACCTGAAGGTAAGTCTACTCGTGGGAAAGAGTAGCCCCCAATAAGAAATTGGAAGATTAGCCAAATTAATGGTTAGTGACATCTTAATAGTCTTTAATAATATGAGACAACCAGTCTAAATAAATTAAAGACATATATCAACTCCAGTGAAGTCAATATTTACATACATATATCATAAGCCTACAAGTAGTCTACGTTCTCATGCAATTTCTACTGTCACTAGGTTATCTAACACACAGTCCATTCAATATTCTACAGTGCTTAAATAACAATCTAATAGTCATTTATCATAATGTGAGCCCCGTATATTTTGTTCATTCTGCCCCCGGTCGGGCATTACTATAGGGCCTTTTATTTCGAGGTAGAGAGCAAACTCTCTCACCGTGCATCCACCAGCACCATGCACAATTCACTTTTCCGTCTTTCACGATGGAGTTCTACCGCCCAACTTGCTTTACTATAGGAACTTCAACTCCCCGGGACAGGGTTGCTAGGCCAATCCCTACTCGAGGGATACTCCTATTGGCTTTACCACAACCCTTGCCTGTGACCCCTAACCTACTTAACTTCGGCTGTGCACGCAGGGTGGTTCACGGCCCTTGCGTGCACGGGGTTCCTACCCTCTAACTAGGTAGATTATCATTTTAGCATATTCACAAAAGTACCTAACAGTTTACAATGTGATTTACAATTTTTAACAATTTACCCCGAGATTCGCACTTACTCACAACGCAGCGTCACATTAAATATAATAAAATACTCTCGTCCGAAAACCAGTGTACTATAGTTGCCACACTTCTCTCCAGAGGGTGGGCCTCGATAATTATTATTAAATCATTTATTTGTTTATTTTAAGGGAATGCCTAATTACGATATCCAAACAATCAATAGAATACTTATTATTAAATTATTAACATTTTAAGCATGTGTCGCCGGACTCGCGACTTCGCATGCACGGCGGGGTCCACTCGACCAAATGCGACGATGTCCGGCGGGACCCGCATGAAGCATTGTAGACACCTACCCTTAGTTGTTCTCATTTCCCACTATTAAAGACCACGCAAGGGAAGTAGATGTCACCTGGTTGGAGAACGCGAGCTCCTTAGATGACCTCCACTCTACCTCCGGCTGGATCGTCACGATCACAAAATGACATATTGCACATACTTATGTCATCTACAAAGGGCTCAAGTCAAGTCTGGGGTTTGATTCGTCATCCGCCAAAGATACCCTTGGGCTTATGTGGGGTACGAGTTTACAGACACGATTATAAATAATAAGCTTTATCGGCCCTAATGCTCGAATTGGTCATAAAAAAAATTAGAAGAATAACCTCACTCGGTCGAATCCGGGGTCGGCTACTATTGGAGCAAGCTCCAGATTGCCGGGTCAAATAGGATGGTGGCTTTACTCACGACGAGGTAATCGACACAGAATTATATACACGATCAATGGTCGTTAAAGCATCAAGGGTGGTTACTATGGAGTGTCTATGGTTCCTATTGCCGTATTAGCAGTGTTCTAAAAAGTGGCCCAGGCGACCCGCCTAGGCGCTAGGCGGCCCCCCACTGCCTCGCCTAGGCCCTAGGCGCTCCAGAAAAGCGGCCAAGCTCCCAGGCGGGGCAAGGCGGCCGCCTAGGCAGTCTAGGCGGGGCAAGGCGCTCGCCTAGGCGGTCTAGGCGGGCTGAGGCTGGCCAGGCGGACTAAGGCTGACCAGGCAGGATAAGCGGGCTGAGGAAGGCCAGACAGACCATGTTTGCTTTTATTCTTGTTAATCACTCAATCTTGAATTATGGTTATATACTTATTCTTTAAAATAATGGTTTGGGATAATCTTAAACTTATATTAATTTTTAAACATATATATATTATATAATATCAAGATAATAATTAAAATAATTTAAAAAAAGGCAAAACGTCTAGGCGTCACCTAGGCGCTAGGCGGCCCCCCACCGCCCGACTAGCGCCTAGCGCTTTTTAGAACCTTACGTATTAGCAAATGAATCGGTCCATTATGGTTGTCGGTGTGCTGAACCCAGTAGATGTACTGGCTCGGTGGGGTGTACTTTCAAGGCATAACCGCACCACGACAAGGAGCACCACTATCAGCAATATCTCGCCATCATGCATCACAGAGAGGTTTAAGAGACTCAGAGAAACAGATGGTTGGATCATGCATCGTGGCCACTGGGGGTTCAAAACGTGACCGGGGTAGCGACTGAGGCTCATACACAATCGGCACCGGTGAAGGGCCAGGGATGAGAATCGCGACCGGATCGGGCTGTTGGGATGGTCGTCGGGGTGGCCGGCGGCCATAAACAACAGCGGGGTGGTCATTTACAGGTCTCGACAGAACCTGGGAAAAGGAAAGAAAGAGGGAGGAGAGGGGAGGGGCTGACCTGGTCGGGCTCCTCCTCGCCAACGGTCGTTCCTCCACCAAGTATAGCACCGACGGCTCTTCCTGATATTTGACGGGCTGCACGCGAGCCACCAAAAAGAAGGAGAGAGGTAGAGTGGCCTCGAGGGAGATGGGATCGCAAGGGAAAGGGGGATGGAGGGGGGATTGGGATTGGGTTTCTAAAATAGGGGGCGAGGGGCTGGTGACTGCTGCGATTGAGGGGGATTGTGAAAGAGTTTATCGGGATCGGGAGAGATTTGGGTGAGATTGGGAGAGAGAAAAGGGAAAACGGGTAGAGATTGATGGGAAAAACTCAAAAACGGGTTGGTGTGGGATGGGAGATGAGGAATGGATGGTAGGGATTTGGGGATGAGATCGGGTCTCAAGGATCTGATTTGGTTTTCCCAAAATCAAAGCAAGTCTAGGGTTTATCCCTACAGATAGGGCTCAAAAGGGTTGTGTTGTTGGGTTTTGTGTGTTGGTGTTGGTTAAAGGGGGTTTGAAGAGCTTTAGATCAACTCCAAGGTGATCATATTGTTGGGATCTTAGGGATGGATTGGTTGGCTGATGCTTTACATTAGGGGTACTCTTGGGTTCTAAAAAAATATCTCTTTCTTATCTCTTAATAGCTATAAAACATGATTCATACTCGAGCCGTGTCGCACCGCAATATGCCGGCACACGAACCAGATCGACTCGTTATTATAACAACTACATAAATAGTTATATTGAAATGAATTCCATACACTACCCACATGGCCAGATACAGTACCAACTCCGTATTATATATATATATATATATATATATATATATATATATATATATATATATATATATAATTAATTACCACTCGCAACCTAACCCAATCCAATTGGGAAACTCAAAACTCGCGTCGCACCACATCATGCCGACACTGCGAGCCTCGTCAAGTCTAACTAACTTGCCACTATTCTCAGCTAACCAATTACATTATTTAAATAATGTGCTTTGTGCACTAATACAACCGTACACACGTAACACACGGAACCACAACAACAAACATCATTCCCGTCACCTCACGACCCAAACCATGGACCCAAGGTCCGGTCCAACTCAAGTCCAACCAACAATATGCATCAACAATATATTTATGCAACAATGGTAACAAAGATCCAAACCATTTTTTTTTATTAACAATATAGTAATAATAAAAGAATGAAACTGGGTTGCCCTAAGCGAAGTTTAAACTCAGTAGTACCGGGTATTACAAATGCTCACTTAAAAAAATAGAGAATCCTAATCTAATCACATCTCAACAAGTGTCAAATGGATACATGCATATTTAAGATACCCAGACACTGACACAGCTATAGAGCTTTATAGCCTTTATGTGAGATAAGGGATTCGATTCAACTATCATTAGAGAATAGCATGGATATGGATATAGCCATATAGGTGTCAGGCAGTATATGCTTTAATAAGCCTTATCCCATCTACCTAGGATTGGTTTATATGTATTTCGCCTTTGTATGCATGAGATAGTTTGGCTACTGAGTTTTAGTAAAGGGAATGGGTTAGATCCACCACAAAGTAAGAACGTCTACTCCAGTGCTACATAAGACACAGCTGGAACTCTTAAGAATTGTGTTAGAAACACTAGTTATCAATGGAGAGCTACTGGTATCAAATTTCCCAAATCCATTCCATAGTCCAGATGTGAGATGTTTAATTCCAGTGGAAACTTTGATTTTCGCTTTGGGGAGGAGCTAACCCAGTCCCCTTAAAAAAGGTTATGCTGATTGCTGACGTAAACTTTGGTTTCTGAAAGCAGCCGCTTGCTAGATGATATCTCAATACCTCCTTTCGTAAAACATTTGTAGGCAATAAAACCTAGAATTTTGAAGACCAAACAAACAACAATCACAATTTCACCCATTCGTTTATAACTTTCTTCATTAACAAGATCCAGTTTTAGCAACCACAGCTGTCAAAGTAATAATGAAGAATAAAAATGATTTCCACAGAACCTTCCATTAAGCAATATAGGAGTGTATGTTGATCAAATGGTTAAATCTATTTGAGGCTAAATCCAAAAAAGAAGGAAATGGCTTCAATAGAATTTAGAAATTGTAATCGGAATATGACATTCAAATGCCTGGGTCTCTGTTTCCAACACAAAATGCATATACTTGTATAAAGACTTCAGATATTCATATTCATAAATACGCAGCACGAAATAATGTTACTAGAGGCATTCAGATATCAACATACAGGTGAAGCATTTTGAAATGTCTCAACATACATGCATATACTAGCAATGCATGTGCATATCAGCACAGCAACGGCATTCAGAGGCAAAACACAATCGGTCACCTTTAGCGGCAACACCCACCTTCGGCGGCAACACCAGTCTTTGGCGGCTCTGACCCGACACCACCACCACCGGCCACTTTCGGGATGGTCATCGCCACATAAGTGGACGCCTTTGGCTATGGTCTCGACGATGGCCGGTGGTGGTGGTATCGGGATTGTATGTCTGCCAGAACGGAACTGCCGAAGGCGGCGACCATCCCAACAGCCAATGTTGCGCATTACCAAAATCTCCGACTTTTTGAAAAAGTTGCGTTTTAATCGCGACTTATTCCCCAAACGTTTTCGATGGAAATAAGTCATGACTTTTTCAAAAAATCGGAATTTTTTGAATAATTCACGAATTAAGCATTTTTTCCCATTCTTTTCGTCTTTTTCCCAAATTATATATATATATATATATTGCTAAAAAAAATGTTATTATTTTTAAATAATTTACCGATTTTTTTCTATTTTATTTGTATTTTTTCCTTGCCGGTTTTTTTTCGACTTCCGACTTGGTAACATTGCCAACAACAGGGTTTGAAATCTCGGTCGATACCGTTACGTACTGATTTTGACCGGTTCAAGACCGGTACTGCACCTGATCCTGATACCTGGCCCGTACCGGTCGATATCGGTACGTACCGGTCCGTATCGACCGGTTCAGCCCGGTACCTACATGTTAATTATTATTATTTTTTTTCCTCAATCAGTATCAGTCCGTATCCACCAGTACCAGTACGTACTGACCGGTACATACCGGTTCGGAATCGACTGATACGTCGATTTTGAACCTTGCCCGACTGTGGACGGAGGAGGTGATGTCAGGGTGGGGCTACCGCCAAAGGTGAATGTTGATGCCAAAGATGACCGATTGTGTTTGCATGTCGACATGCCCATATGGACATTACTAGTATATAATGAAGAAGTATGGTTGGACAAAGAGCGGCTGAGATTTAACGGAGGGAAAACAAAAAGTGGCCCAAATTAAAGGGTCAATCATAATTCTACCAAACTTTCTTACATTTTTTCACAGGGGCAAAATTATGACTTCATATACCCACCCCATATTTTAAAGACGCTCCCTTTTTAACACACTCCAATCGATTATATATTATTATACTGCGTATCTTTAAAATGGGGGTGGGTATATCAGGTCATTTTTTGCCCTTGAGGAAAAAATTAAGAAAGTTCAAAGTAATTACGATTCGACCCTTGATATACACACTCCCTATTTTTTCTAACAGATGGAGTGGGCATCGAAGGGCAGGCCGTTCTCGGTGCCCTCTCTCTCTCTCTCTCTCTCTCTCTCTCTCTCTCTCTCTCTCTCTCTCTCTCTCTCTCTCTCTCTCTCTCTCTCTCTCTTCGTGTACGGTTGAAAAAGGGGAGGCGTTAAATTCTTGAAGTATCACCGTAAATTCCCCAAGTGCCAGTCCATCAGAGGTAGGGTCGCGATCGTCGAAGGTAGTGGCTGTCGTGCCGACAAGCACGAGCTAACCGACAGGGGCAGGGTATGAGATAGGTATATCATAAGGACGGAACATGACATAGTTGTGACCTTGGATGACGGAATCGTAACCAAAGCACATTCAATGGGGATGGTAAAATTCGTCGACGGTGCCCACTTTGAGGTCCGAGGGTAGGAGTCAGATGCAGTGTGGGTGGTGGCCACTATGAGGGTGGCCATGGCCGGGGAGAGTGGCCATGGCCACCGAAGGCCGAGGAGTGTCGTCTAAATGGCTTGTTGGTCGGGGCTGGGTGCAATTCATCTTGTAAGGGTGCCTACCGGACAGATTGTGTACTTGTGTGCGATTCACCTCATCGGGGTGCAAGCCGAATGGACTGTGTACAATTCACCTAGTTGGGGTCCTGCCCACCGGGGCTGGGTGTGATTCACCTTGTCGGAGTGCCAGTCGGACGGGCTGTGCGCGATTCACCTCATCAGGGTGCCTGGCAATCGGGCGTTGGTGTGCTTCACCTCGTTGGAGTTCCTATCGGCCGGGGCTGAGGGCGTTGCCTGAGAGAGAAAGAGAGAGGAATGTTGCCTGAGAGATAGAGAGAGAGAGAGAAGGCGGTTGTGTAACGTTATTCAGCCATCTAGCTTTCCATCGGGATCAGTCCAGATGTACACATAATCACATGCAACAACGAGGGTTTTAATTCTCTATGTTGTGCCACGATCACAAGCATCCGTTGCACCCCCTTCCATTGGACCCATTCTCTCTCTGTTACGTGGGTTTAGGGGCACGATTTACGATTTGTTTCCCCCCTTTCCGTGCATGAACTCTCTCTCTCTCTCTCTCTCTCTCTCTCTCTCTCTCTCTCACTCGCTCTCTCTCTCCCCTAGCAATCTTGGCCCTTATTTATCCTTTATCCAAATAAATCGCATTTGTTTTTTGTCTCAATATGTTTGTTCCCCCACAACCATGGCATAGGGCTAGACAATCCTGCTGACACGTTGCTCAATCCTCACAAACATTTTAGTGCGTAAATCCACTGCCATTATTTGTTTGAGGAACAAATATACCAACTCACTTCAGCTGCAGTGTATTGGAAGGGATTAGATATGATACAACCATAAAAAAGATGAGGGTAGTCAAAATGCGTACGTGTATATAGTCATGTGTTCTTTGGTGGAATCTCTCCAAACAGTCTGGGTCATAATGGACTTGCTATTTAGAGTACTCTTTGGTGGAATCTCTCCGAACAAGACTAATTATATAGAGATTTAATTTTAAATTTTACTTCTGATCTTGATGGCTCATGTAAAAGGTACTCCTCACTTTGACATTTGCTATGAAATACATGTGGTTCTTTGCCATGCCTATGGGGAAAAGAAAGATTTTAAAGAGACTGTATGCAATACAGATAAACATCAAGATCTCAAGCAAGCACTTAAAACGACAAACCATCCATTCACATTTTAAACAAACTTACATTTACCAACTTCTCATGATCAATTCAAGAACTCAACAGCAACTATTTTTTAGTTCATTGCTTTAATGTTTCTCTAGTTGAGGTACCCCAAAAGCCCATCATTATAGACAATAACCCCCGAATCAATGGTTGAGGCCTTAAGAGGTAATTCTTAAAAGGTAATTGATTAATTCTACACAGAGTTATATCATAAACAAGCCTAATTAAGAAATATGGTTAGTATTTAATCCCCTATTCATCATTTGGTCCTATCAATAACTACATCCTTTATTAATGGAAGCTTTTGCAAATACGTAGTTACAACTTTGCTAAATTAGGGCTCTTATCGCTTATGAAGAAAGCCTAGGCATCAGTAAAATAATTTATAAAGCAACTAAAAGAATTAACTTTAATAAACTCTTTAGAGCTTTTCCCTTGAACAAAGGGGCGCTTCTTGATACAATCATCATAAAGCATTAGATGCACTCAGATTCTCATTGGATTTACCTTAATCATACAATGTTGCAAAGGAAAAAAGAGTCGACTTTTAGGGAAAGTACAAAGAATGATTGATTGCAGCTAAAGAATATGAAACAAGGAAGAAGTAAGCATTCCAAGAAGGATGCATTGCATAACAACAAAAGGATAGGAATCAAAACTCCATCCAAAGGTTTCTTTCATTTTATTAAGGCAGATATGCATCGTTATTATGTCCCTTTTCAACACCATCCTTTTAAGATAAATGTGTTTTGTTTCAAGTTAACCAATAAGGTGGGATTAAAGCAAACATTGCAACTCAACATAACCATTTCAGTAAGTAAACTTTTAGCTATAAACTTGAAATGTACCATAGATAAACATCAGTATCTAATACCTTGACATCTCTATGGATATGTCCATGACCATGGAGATAAACAAGAGCTTTTAGAACCTCACGTAAAAGAGTTGCTATAACTGGCTCCTCAAAGCCTTCTGGATAAGCAGATTTCATTATATGAAGGCAAGATCCCCCAGCCATGTAAGGCATCACAAGCCAAAGGTTATGGCCTGATGTGAAAGAGCAATGTGAACGCAGTACATTTGGATGGTCAATCAAGCTCATAGTCTGCACTTCACGTCTGATCCCATCCTGAACAAGGAAACGAATTATTCAAAAATCAAAAGAACAATTCTAAACATTATCATAAACCACTAGGGAAGAATTTATAAAGGAAAAAAAATAGGTGTACTACAAGATTTAATGCAACAATTAAATTCTTTCAAAATCCAAGTGCGTATAACACTATCTTAACTCTTTTAGTGAAACTCAATTGATAAAAACTCTGATTTAAGTATATAGAATAGTGAAAAAGAATTATGACCTACAACTCTGTCAGCATGGAAATGAACGTATCAACAATATTGTTCCACAAAGTATAAATGATCAATTAAGGATAAAATCCCATGAAATCTGAGGATGATAAGTGAAAATAGTAGAGATTAGCAAGCAAACAAATCCAGGATAAGGCAAAAAGTGATTATCAAAATTTAATCTTGATTACCAATTGGTTACTTTAAGAATAGTGATGGACCAGGTCACAATTCACAATTGAGACCATGATATTCACAAAATAAACAGAGGAAAGGAATGACAGAGCAATTGCTGCTTGAACCCATACGTCCAAATATATCCATGCAGGAATATACACCTCATCAATTTGCAATCTGAAATAATGCCTTTATATATTTTTAAAGCTATTCCAAGTTTCCAACTTGGGGTTTTAGTGTCAACAGATGCCACCAATAATGGCTTTCAATGGGAGGACAGATAAAACATTTCATTTATACAACATCTTCCACTAATGCTGAAAATACGCATTTTGCTTTTATAAAAGGAACCACACAATCAAACAACCTTACATTCACACATGTAAGCTAATATGCATTCTAACTGAGTTACAATAAAAATATCCTTGTAGACGTGAAGACACAAGACTTTGATCTCAAGCATAAAAATAGAAACAGATCGAAGCTAAGATGGTTCCAGAGATGCTCCATTTGGAACGCTATTACATCAACTAGGATTCCATCTTTAACCATGAATTTAGAAACAGACAATGTTCTAAAAAGCACTAGGTGCTAGTCGGGTGGTGGGGGACCTTCTAGCACCTAGGCGGCACCTAGATGTTTTTGCATTTTTAATTATTTTAATTATTATTATTATATTATATATAATATATATTTTTTAGGGGGAATTGGTGAAAACTTCTTTTAAAGAGATGTAATCATCCCACCTTAGATA